>CM069859.1:204093239-204358239 GCA_036172795.1 Pelodytes ibericus
CATAAAGTGTAGGCATTTTATATAGAAATGCTTTAATGAAAAAATATAAATAAAGTACCTTATTGAGCCATTTTTAGCCTATATAGCTCCACCAGGAGGCAGCCATTTTGTTTAGAATCTTTGGACAGATGGGTCAGATCTTTCTTCATTTGAACCAAGGTGAGTGAAGATCTGACCCAAGATTCTAAAAATATGTCTGGCCTCTGAGAGAACTATATGGAGTAAAGAAGGCTCAAAACGGCAGTTTATTTATATAATTTCATTAAAGACTTTCTTTATAAACCATCTACACTTGAAACCAGGGCTGGCCCACGACATTGTGCTGTCTCGGGTGAAAAACAAAATGCTGCCCCCCCCACCCCCCCAAAAAAGGCCACTGTCATGATAATTCAAACTAAAATGAAATTGATCAGGAAGTGATAATTTAATGCAAGAGCATCTTTCTTTATGCAAAATTATGTGGCGCGAGTATTGGCAGGCAAGCGAGTAAAAATTGGGTGGGCTAAACACCCTCTAGATGGAACTTGAAAACCATAAAATATCTCTGTGTACAAATTCTGGTTCAAGACTTTATTATTATTATTTTTTAGTAAAAACCTTTCTTTATGATTTTCAAAAATATATAAATTTAACGACATCCAAACAATTGTACAAAATGTCTAAAAAGTTGCTAATATAGATAAGCCAACCATTCTATGCAGTATTCTCCAGTAAAACATCTACAAAACATCCAATTAGTTGGACAGCGTTACATTTTCCACATTATCACTTTTTTTAATTATTTATTTACTAAACTAAAATTGTATCCAGTTATTCCGTGCATCATCTTTATTGAGATACTTTGAAAGGAACTCTGGAATGGTATATAATTCAAGGTTGCAAACAACAGAGTATGGTCCATTTAAATATAATAAACAGAATAGGCCTGATTCAACGAACGCAAAATATACATTATTACTGATTATTAACTTTTTTATTTTGCAGTCTATGGGATTCAATGACATGAATTAACTCGGGTCAGTGAATAGATCCCAATATCTGAGAAAGCATCAACCCTGAAAAGTTATAATAAAATACACGTATCTTTATTAAATCCAATAAATATATGTTTTATTAGGGTTGATGCCGTCTCAAAAATTCTGCAAGTGTTTTAGACAGATATATAAAATGTGAACATTTCCCAACTGCATTGTATGGAAGTTAGCTCGAAGACAAATAACGAAATGTAAAAAAGTACATCTTTAATATATATCAATATTACGTTTTTTCTTGTGTTTTTGTGATACTTGACACCAATTTGGGGGAAGACTGAATTTGGACACATTACTAAGATTATTAAATGCACATTTGGTTTATACGTTAAATTATTCAAGCCTTTGGGCACAAATTCTTCCCTGACCTGTGAAAATATATATTGTTGCATGGTCTTGCTAGAACGTGCAAAATTAGTTTATTAAAAGAATGCTTTGCTTACTCTTTTCTATTTAATTAAAAAAATAAATTGACTAAAGTCATATTAATATATATATAAATTATTTCTTGCTAATAGATCAAACCATCAATAGTAACTATTTCTATTGGTTCATAGAACACAGCAGAAACATTGGTGATTCTGTAGAAATGCCAGACAAGTGCCATTCCAAATCGCCATGGAAACTAAGGTTGATTGCTCCACTTGATAAATAGGCCCAAACTTTCCAGTAAAGATCTTGTGCATCTCACGAATCCTATGGAATCCTGCTCGCTGTGTCATTTATCTGACATTCTCAGATTTTCTTTTACATGTAAAGCATGATGCTGAGAGCTCATAATTACTTACAGTCATTTCAGATACCAATTAAAATAAAAAATCAAAAGTTGACTTACAGTCTGGTCTGTACTTGTTATTTCCAGTTGATCTTTTCACAAGTAAGCTACAAAATATAAATAAAATATCATTTGTGATTTTAACATTATGCATATAACATAAACCAATGAATCTGTCACTGTGTATTGGTGGCCCCAGTACCCACTGTACGTACGTGTATACAGTACATACACACACATTTACATAAATATACATACACAGATATGAAATGCATATGTATATACAGACATACATTCATTCACACACACAAATGTAAATTTTTAGTTGCCAACTGGTGGCAAAGTCTGTACATGTACACACATGCATGCTTATATATTATATATGAATCTATACACAAATATAATATACATATGTACATGCATACATATATACACACCACACACATATGTGAATTTCTAGGTGCCCATAAAATGTGGCACCTTGCTGCCTCTTGAGTTATATTCCCAGACATGGTAGACGTAGTAGACAAATTTAAGGCAAGACGATTGCCCCATGTACCAACCTTGCTACTTTTACCATTTTTGGCTCATACTTTTCAAGGTGGCTGAGCAGGGCTTTCATCGTCCTACCGGTACCAATAACATCCTTCACAAAATAAAGAGGAGATATCATGACAATATCAAGATAGTATTCTATACATTCTATACACAGTCTCACCTTTTAAACAATGAGGTATGTGAACTGTAAGTTGTAGTAGCTTTAATAAAAAAGAATCAAGATGTTTTGCATGTATCATTATCTATTACTCTATATTACTCTATGGAATATGCGATAGATGCCAACAGGGGAGGGCTGGCAACTACTGGCTCGTGGTGTGTGTTGAGAGGGGGGCTTGGTGTCACTTCATCAGAGACACATAGACATGTAAGACAGATATGCTGACAGATAAGGCACCAAGATTGATAGGTAGACAATAAGATAGAAAGATGTTACCACTGGGGCATTTAAAAGTGAGCCCCAGCTCATTGAGTGAGACTAGAGAGCAGCGTGTGAGACAATTGCCTTTTTGACCCCTTGCCAGGCTTCCCCTGGTTGCCAACATCCTGGGCCTGTGGAGGAACAGCTAGTGGATCATGTGATATTTTGTGATATAACATAAAGCTGTATTACGTTCCAGCCTCCCGAGTACAGCTAGTGTCCACTATCAGGAATCTATAGTTAAATACCTCTCACGGGCATGCATAGTTTAAATGGAAAGCTGTTTGGGCACGGTGCAATGCACAGCCCCAATTCTGAGGGAACAAGATCCTCCAATCCAGGAATGTATACATACTAAGGTTCCTTCTGCCGAACCCCTCTCCCTATACTTTATGAGCTCTGAATATAAGGTTTGTACCAGTGCGTAAAGATAGTTCCACAGCAACAGAGATCTGTTAGTAGCAGTGAATGTGCCCATAAATACATTAGTTAGTGTAAATAACATACTCTATTACTGCTAAATTTTATAAATCTCATTTTGAACCAGGATGCATAGAACACTAGTTTTTCTATCTTTGGAAGTTGTACATCGAAGTTGTGATGTCAATACTGAGTCTGATTATTTGAGCCCAGTGTATATTTATTCACAGTAGTGGAGCAATATTTTGGCAAAATCTGTTTTTTCTATTTTATAAATGAAACGCTATAAAGTACAAAACCC
Organism: Pelodytes ibericus; assembly: GCA_036172795.1. NCBI lineage: Eukaryota > Metazoa > Chordata > Amphibia > Anura > Pelodytidae > Pelodytes > Pelodytes ibericus. Next base: position 204,096,746 of record CM069859.1, read on the forward strand.
CAGAAAACTCTACTCACCTCTACAATCAGCACATTCTAAAAAAACAAAGGGGACAAAAAATTATGATCAACAGGTGTATAATTCACAAATGTTTGCGGCTGTGTCAGCAATTATGTGAAATAAATCACTAGATCCAACTTTACACTTTAATACAGCTATTAAATCATGCACAAGAGTAATGAGAAATGGATATATGACTGCTACCAGACATTGGGATAGATTTAATGCAGGCAGTGAAGTTCAGCGAAATAACATGTGATCCAATGAAAACAGACCTTTCAGAACTAATGCAAGATAAAAGTGAACCCAGAGCTGTAGTTAAAAGCTTAGCAACACCTAATCAGTGTGTCCCATACCATATAGTTCATATTTTGTATCCAGAACTAGTTTGGTGGTAAGGGAATAATTGGGTTTTTAAACATATGCCATTATTAAAAAAAATAATAAATAAAATACACATTAATTTAATGTTTGGCGATGGGGGGTGTAGTAATCCTCATGTTCCCTTCACTCCTAAAAAAGAATACCGGGGCACCTGATTAAATGCCCCTGGCCCCTAATATAACCCATGGGGCAAATGATCATCATTTTTAAATGCCACCAACAGAGGGGACTTTTCTTAAGTTCTCTATCAGTGGCTTTGAAAAACAAGGGTCTCACACAGCACAGCAGACCTGCCAGTTTATCCTCCCATTGTATATTTCATTTCTGCTCCTATATTTGAAGCACCAGTGAAAAAAAAGTAGTTTAGTGGCTCTTTAAATATACACATACTGCCGTTTTTAGCAATGCACATCCTTGACTGAATTTACAGAAACAAAAAGGTAAAAACAACAAACTAATAGGCCTGTTACTTGGAAAGCGCAGGTGGAATAATGTGATGTTTATGCTGTTAGTAAATGGTGCATTTAAATACCTTCCCAGCTAGCTTTGACAGTTCTTCTCCTCCGATAATTTGCATCTCTTCTGTGGACTTGTCATTCTAAAAAGAAATACAAGAAACACCATGAGATAAAAATACACCTTCTCCTCCAACCTAAGAGAAATAAGGCACTTAAAGCATTGAAACAAAGTGATGAAGTGGCAGAGAGTGCAATGCTTTATACAATGCTCTGCATGTTTGATCAGTTTTGCATTCATTGAAGAATGCTTGCAGTTTAGAGATGCTCTAACCAGTTTGCAAAACCAGTTGCCCTGACTGATTCACAGTTTGCCAAGGGCGGTTCTCTGCCCATTAACATTAATTGTAAAATGAGGGGAGAAAAAAATCAGTGTGGCAACCAAAAATAACATCGTTGAGATGAATCAGCCACTCTGATCTTTCCAAAATAGAAAATAAAAATGTGAATAATCAGAATTAATCTATCTAGAGACTTTGCAGGAGCCTCGTCTCCAACTCCTCAGACATATCCATACAAAATACCCTACATTAAGCGTTGCATTTTACATAATTAAGTCACTAAGAACTGCACTATGACCGCAGTCACTGGGGTATCAGAGAGAGTGGCTTACACCTTTGAAACGGCTTTGATACCCGTTTACCCCTTCGGTTGTCAGAAAGACACTGTTAGCTCCCTCCAGTCTCCTGACCGGCTCTGCCTCAGTTCTGAGGCAGAATCGAGAGTAGACCTGAGTGTATCTCTAAAGTGGGGTTGATTTCGGAGGAAGTCCTTGTTTCCTTGTCTTTTTATTGATCTGCTGCTATGAAACGGCTACGAGAGAGGAATGTATAATCTGTGGTCATCAGCTGATAGAGCCAAGCTGTTATTCTAGAAGGTATCACTTGTTAAAGAGTCACTACATTTTCTCTTTTTGTGTGAGATTCTATCGTAGAACAGCCTAAGCCAAAATGCTAGTGGTCCTAGCATGAGAATAAAAAAAGGAATGTACTTTTTAATAAACATGCCATTTTATCCTCTGACAGGAATGCAGGCTGGTCAGTGACTGTCTCTCATTGCTGTCGTTTTTACTGATATAATCAACAGAGGCCCCATAGTAATTACAAGAAACAATGAGGGTCTCTCTCCGCATTACCAGAGAGACACAGTCATCTTTTGTCAAACCTCCCCTCTGATTGGCTAAGGCAGTGCAGGGCCGCAGCTAAGGTTGACACCTATACTTCAAGGAAATACTGGCTATGCTATTATTACCTGCATAGATGTAACATTGGCCTCAGCTAATTTTTTTACTGCCCTGCCGGTAAAATACCAGCTAGGTGATAACTTAAGCTGCAGCCAGATCAGTGTAAAACCTGCCTGAACCTGTAAATCAAAAGTAAAAAGCAAAATACTCTAATGGCACCAGAGAGCACATAATATAATCTAAGCAAAGAAAATCAGAAGCAATGCTGAGCAAAATCTGGTCTTTCATTTACGTCTGTCTAGCTTTAATTCATTTTAATCTTATTATTTGTGCAGTGTGAATGTTTTGTCTTCTTTCCGATCTGATAGCCAAATCCTTTAAGAAGCCACAATGCTATTATCTAGCCGATTCCCAGCTCTTGTGTGTGTCTGGAGCAGTATGGGAAAGGTCTGGATGCGCTCAGTGCAGTTCAGCTAATACAGAACTTAGATATCGCCGTTTAAAGTGAGTACCAGCAGAGGGGCAGACTATCACAAGACACAGGGGTATTCCCTCTTCATGTAGGATCACATCACAGTCACGAGACGTGTTTATGGACACATGTGAATTGCATATTTTATAGTTGCATTGGAGTAAATGAAGATGTGCTGTGGGTTTTCATAGTGTGATTAATTTACAATGCTTATTTGTTCAGGGATGCTAATAAAAAATGCATACTTCAGGGCATTCTGCAGTCGATGGGATGAATTGCTACTTATAGAGAAACAGTGGTAATAATAACCTTATGGGAGACACTGGACCTTCTTTCTCACCCCAGGGCTCTGAGACGATTGTGAGCAGATAAAGATCTGTAAAGCAGTAAACATTTGCACAGATTCCCAGAAAGAATATTGAACACACTTTTCCAGGGACTGTGCATGAAGTTCCTTTTCCCCCTATTGCTATAGATCCCTGAGGCTAATAGGAGTTGTAGTCCAACTGTAGCTGAAAGACAATCTTGCAGTTGTCGCAGTCAGGAGATTCACTGATGGCTTCTCATTTATACCTTTTGCTCACCGCGGCAGTTTGTTACTATACTTGCAGGTAAGTACATTCCAGTTGTGTCTATTCCTGATTAAGCATTGCTGTATAATGCAGTGCTAGCTGTGCTGCCAACTGACAAGTCATCTGTTGCTCTCTGCCAAGGTGTGCACCATGCTACATATTGTTCAGTGTATGCTTGCTAGCAGCGACTGTGGATTGCAAACTCTGCTTCATACTGTGCAAAATACTTTTTGTTACTGCCTTACCCTAACTCGAATATTAACCCTAATACTAATCCTCAACGAACCCTAAAACTGTCAGCTGTTGTAGCTGATACAATGTACAGTCACATTCTGTATAACATATAGCAGACTATTGACAAAACAGTGAACCAACTTGTAAAGTTCAGACATTAAAGGGACTGTCTGGTGCCAAAATGCCTCTTCCAAATGGTATGTACATATGCATTAATGTGCTTTCAAAGTACTTTAAAATGCATTTTTTACATTTTGCATTGCTTAAAATATAAAATACTTACAGCTAGATGCAGTTGTGACATTACAGCAGTTTGCAAGAAACCAGGACTGCCCACACTAGCTGAGTTAAAGTCAATGTTCTTTTTTTGTTGTTGCAGGAACCAATGAGAATAATGCCATTCATATTGGAATTTCCTGTCTCTCTGGTGATGTCATCAGACAATGTGTTGCACTGTTAAGAGATCCTGCTGTGTAAGAGCAAGTTTATCACAGTCCACACAATGCATTATTTTTCAGCAGCACAGGAAGTGACTAAATTAAACAAAACTTTATATCCTCAGTGTCAATTTAATCAGTGCTGCCGCACCTGCAGTAAACATACAGAGTAATCACTTGGGCAGGGCAAATATAAAAAATGTGATTTATGCAGAATGCCTGCATCAAATCACACTGGAAAAACAATCCTGTGCACTATACATGCAGTAATGTTCATCTTTGGAGACTAGACTGTCCCTTTAATAGGTGAGTTGGAAAGAAAGGCAGGTTGAAGATATTTTTTAACTAAGCTATTAATGCCTGATTTTGGAGATTCATTTCTCAATTCACCACAACTCTACGACTTGTATATACTCACTCATGCTTGACTAAATGTGCACATTTATACAATGTAACAATACACCCATAGCCAGGCACCAACATGGCTCATGACTGACTTCTACTGGGATATGTGACGGACAATTTAATGATGTTTTGCGGACCATCACAGACCTTGCCCCGGACACTGTTGTCCTTCTATGGACAATTTGCCTACCCCTGTTCATACCTGCCCCAGAATTCTAATCAAGACACCAGATGTATAGAATGAGATGCTGTTAATCTTACGCAGTAACTCCTTAGCCTGATGAAGTCTACTCGCATGGAAATAAACCGTTCCGAATTCCGACTGAGGTTCTTGATGTGCTCTACAAGATCGGCGCAGAACTTGTAGCCTCCTTTAAGCACGCACAGGACTGTGATATGATTATCCCCAATGTCCTTCATGATATCATTGGCTATACGTTCTATCCTGCGTGAGAAAAAGGCACATTTTATGCTGGTGTATCTGCACATTACATTGTATGACACATTAATAAGACGCTACTATAATAAATAAAACACTTAACTGGAATCAGAGCATTAACCGCGGTGAGGCAAATGAGGTACTAGCCTCAGGTGCGCAGGATTGGGGGGTGGGGGGGTGGGGTACACAAAGATTCTGTGCTGCAGTAGTCTGGAAGCACAGATCACTTTGACAGTGTGTTAAGCACAGTGATAATATGCACAGCATATAATACAGGCATCAGTGGACTGCATTATGGTGTGGTGTGCACTGCACAGAGAAAAGAAGCAGTATAAAGATCTCTTCTTCTAGCACCTCCTGCTCCCTCCCTACACCACTAAGGTCAGGACAGTCAGCAGGGTCTTGGGACAATAAAGAGACCTGTGAGACACAATATTAGGGTGGGAGGGGAATGGTGCAATTTCCTATTCTTGGCTTTGGGGCAATAAGAGCTAGTTACAGCACTGACTGGAATCATTGGTAATGTAACAAAGCAGCAGTAAATGCTAGCACGCTGCATGGCCATGCTTTCGCATTCAGAGACTTAACATTGGCATCAAGCCGATTTTTTACCGGCTTGGCTGATTAATTGATAGCTATTGATTTATATTGTTGTCATAAAACATTTTATTTACAAACGCTATTATAAATACATATTTACTGCAATATTAGTTGTACTGCTCTAGACTAGCTCTGCACATTGAAAGGGAGTATTTTACTGTCAATGTAGAGAATAAAAAATGATGCAAAATGATGTATACGTTGTGGTAGTAAAATTGCAAGCAAAACGTGTTTTAAATGTGTCTGTGGAGTCTCCTGTTTATGACATCAGCTGTGGCCTATTATATGAATTACACATTTCCCATTGAAAAGCAGTTAATTTGCATACCGTGCCACAGATGATGTCATAAACAGGAGACTCCACAGACATATATAAAACAAAATGTTCTTCTAATTTAGACATTTAATTGCAATATTGCTAACACAATGCATTGCACAGTAAAAACAATGTTTAAGTGATACGGTCCCTTTAAGAATGCACAGTACAGTACAGTACTGACATGACATACAATACTGCTGGATCTGTTAGAAAGGTCACTGCAAATTTCTGTTTACAAATGGTGATTACATATTATACTGCTCTCTCATAAGGAAACCGCTTGCTGCATGTGTGTAATGCATTTCTTGAAAAATACCTGTCTACTATGACGCCATGAGGTATGTATACACATTCCAGGTCTTCACAGTAATGATTGGGTAACGTAAAGACATCCAATTTATATCCAGGCCAGGTATCTGAAATCTGACAATAAAGAAGCATGGATGTTATTCAAAAGCATATACCAAGAGGTACAATAACGGTGATCCAGGCTGTCTTCATGCACAGGATTTTGCAATTGCAAAGCTGGGGGGAGGGGGAGAGGGAGGCAGCATTGGCACATAAAAGGAAATAAAAACAAGAAATGCATTTTTTTAAATATCATCATTTTTATTAAAAAGCAATTTACATGTGAATATATACAAGTTAAACCTTTTTCCTATAGGGTAGTCTTAAATTCAGGCTTTTAGTTTTTTTCCTAAAGGAATATCCAGAGTTTGGGGAGTCGTCTTATAACCAGGGTCGTCTTATATTCGAGCAAATACGGTATGTACTTCCCTTCTATGCTCTGTACCAAGCGCTATGTAAATTGATGGCAATATGTAAATAAATGTTAATGTAATGTAATATACCTGTCATCTGCACCAATACTTTCCTGTAAGCCTTGTTAATCTTATATTTAATATATCACTGGTGAATAACATTACCAAACTATGCAATTTTCTCCCACCACATATATGTGCATGAGAGGAAGTGGAAGCAGGGCCTTATGGCCTCTTAAAGGAGCCAATGGATATATACTAATGAGTGGTTTTACTGGTAGTAGAGATGAACATAAACAGCACCTCTATAGTTTATCATATGGGAACATTTAATAAACAAAGAAACATTTAATAAAGGAAGAAAGACGGTCCTCTAGTTATACCGTAATAAAGAATGATTGGTGTTTGTATGTTACAGTACGGAGGTTGTGTGTATTTATACAGATTTCTCTCCGTTACTCTTTGCTGACAGTGTCAGGAGGGACATTTCAAGGAGCCAGTCTACTTATTTTTAGGAGTCAGGTAAATGTTACTTCCTCAGAATACTATGTAAAAAAAAAAAACAAAGTTATGAGCCAACAGCAGGGTTTTGTTTTTTTAGGCCAAATTTACCAGGCTTCAGCGGTGCTGTCCGGTTATAAGCCTGTAATGGGTGCTGTCCGGTTATAATCCTGTAATGAAAGGCTACTTCTCTGGAAGGGCAATGAATCTCCTCCCGCGTACCGGCCAATGCCTGTGCTCCAGTAGCTGTACACAGCCTGTGTGGTTCCATTCCACATATCATCAATCAAACAAGAAGAAATGGTAGTAACTTCAAAACTGAACTAACTTTTTAACTGAAAAATGGTACAGAGCCAGCTGTGAGGGAAAAAGTATTCTTTTAGGAGCCCTGGGTTCCTGGCTCCTGGTGTTTGTCAAGCCCATATATGTGAAAGTCAGCCTTTGTATTCACAATAGTTATATTTTCTTCTCTTGGAGAGACTGAATTTAACCACTAAAAGTGGCAGAAAAGGGTTGATCTTAAGTCTCCCGAAGCAAACAACAGATAACACATGAAGGGAGGTTCGGGGCTCTTGCAACTTTGGGGAAAGTATTGGTGCTCTGACAATAACTGGCAATGATATCTCTGCTCACGGTTCTGGAGTATTAACTAAATACTATATGTGTATTTATTCAGTGACTCAGGATTTGTGTTTTAATCTCTAGACAGAGCACAGTGTGATAGTGACTTCTGACTTCTCCTGTTTCTCATACATGTTTCCCTTTTCTCTCTCTCACGGCAGGGAGAGAGAGAGATGCGTCTTAACAAATGAGGCCACATGGGACTGAACTTTCAACCAAGCCAGAAATACTAGGAAGCCTAAACTTCTTGCACCTCAGGGTCTAGGACTGGCCTTTGCCATGCTTTCCTCGCGGCAGCTTAATCGGCGCTTGGGAAGTTGCTGCTCTGAACTCTCGACGCTAATGCATAACTCAAAACCCCTAACCCAAATAGTAACCCTAGTACTAACCGTAAAAATAAACCCTAATCCCAGTACTAAGCCTAAAACTAACCTATAACCATAAAACTTACCCCTAAGCCCAATACTAACCCTGATAATAACCCTAAAACTAACCTTAAGTTCAGTGAGACTGTGGGGAATTGGCCATGCTGAACTGTCAGATGATGAAACATTCTGGCAACTCATTCATCCAATCTCCTACTGACCTCCAAAGCCAACCACGTCTTTATCTCACCTCCTTTGAAAGCCTCCATTCACTCTGACTTAATAAAAGTATTATAGTGTCCCCAACATGTGATATACTGTGACAATATGTGCTCTAAAAATATAAAAGATTACCATACAGCTTAGATATCTATCTGTAGATGGTATATCCTATGTGAAGTAATTCTGATGGTACTTGTTTGATACATGTATAAAAGAACATACAAACAACACAAATAGTGTGATATGTACATATATCAGGTGTTGGTATGTGTGGTAAATGTTATACTCACAAACACACGTGGTATAAGTGCCTTGAAATCACAGAGATCATAGGTGGTCCCTTTGGTGAGATGATAGATGTATCCGTATCAAAAAATCTCCCACAGGGTATATGTCTCCGGTTGTAACCAACGATATGCAAACAACATAGAAAACATAGAAACATAGAATGTGTCGGCAGATAAGAACCATTCGGTCCATCTAGTCTGCCCAATTTTTTTTGAGTACTTTTATTAGTCCCCCGTTCCCGGTCTTATAGCTAGGATAGCCTTGTGTCTATCGCACGCATGCTTAAAATCCTTCACTGTGTTTACCTCTACCACTTCTGCTGGAAGGCTATTCCATACATCCACTACCCTCTCAGTAAAGTAATACTTCCTGATATTACTTTTAAATCATTGCCCCTCTAATTTAAGACTATGTCCTCTAGTTGTGGTAGTTTTTCTTCTTTTAAATACACTCTCTTCCTTTACTGTGTTGATTCCCTTTATGTATTTAAATGTTTCTATCATATCCCCCCTGTTACGTCTTTCCTCCAAGCTATACATGTTAAGATGCTTTAACCTTTCCTGGTAAGTTTTATCCTTCAACCCATGAACCAGTTTAGTAGCCCTTCTCTGAACTCTCTCCAAAGTATCAATATCCTTCTGGAAATTCACTTAGGATATATAGTTATGTCAAGAGAGTTATATATTTGCTATTAACACATATCTACTCGGAGGAAATGGCTGAATATAAAGATGAAGACCGGATCCAATATGGCAGAGAGGAGACATGTTTTCACCTATCCCAGATCCAATATGGCAATGTGTCGCCTCTACAAAGCCAAGACGAAAGTACCGTCCACCGAACAACAATGATCTATTACCCGGAAGGAAATTTCGCCAGAACTTGAAGTCGGCCATTGAACTGCGTGAAGAAAAACTCTGGAGGAAAATGAAGCACCTTCTTCTAATTAAATGTGATTGTATGTGTTTTTTTGTATATATATATTTGCATGTTATCTTTAAACATTGATTTCAAAGCCAGGAGGAAGCCTGCTGTCACGGGTGAAACGCAGTGCTTATCTTATATCCAGTACTCCAAACCTTAGTATTAGATATTTTATACATAAAAAATGTATTCTTATGCATTTATTCTAATACCTTGTTTGCATAACGTTGGTTACAACCGGAGACATATACCCCTGTATATCATACGGCGCACGTTTACCCCTCTGGTTATTATCTCTCTTGTTTTCTTATAATAAATTTATATTTTATATACATTTGCCTCCAGAGTCTATATTATCATCTTGTATTTTTTATATATAGCGCTGTCTCAACTTATAACTAATATCAAAATTAAATACCAAATATTATATCAGTGAAGTAATATTTACACCATATTGCAGAGCAAATGTCCCTATACATCTGTTTCATATTTATTTTAAATTCCTTATTAGGTTCTTAAAATAAACTTCTTGCTCTTTAAACATTTTTATTTTTATACAAAAATGGTCAACTTATGCATGTCCTATTTGCTCTGGTGATATTGTTATTAATAGGATGTGCCCCGTCACTTAGCAGTTTTGTTTTTTTCTGACTTTTCCCCCCTTATACTGTTGTACTATTGGTGGAGTGCTTTATCCTGTACCAGCACTTCGGCTTGCATGCACACTTGGTCCATATTTGGAATCAGTGGTAGAGACGCCGCTGCCGTAGACTGCGTAAAGACAGGGCTACGCCGGTTCCTTTGATTGCTATAAGCTTGAGGATTCTTTCCATGGAACACAGCAGTGTGTTTGGGTCACTTTCTCTCCTTTTTTATGTTCTATATTTTCTAGAGTCAACTTTTCTATGTTTGACTAGGTGTGTAAGGTCACTGGCATCCCAAGCAAGCTGAGATGTGATGTACCCTGATAGGCTAACGCACATCTTTAGCTGGGTCACGTCAAGCGAGCATTGTGCTTAATGTGCAGAGAAAGTCAGTGACGTTGGTCCAATGCTATTCCTGACAACTTGTCATAGAAAGAACCTAGTTGTTAACAAAGCACGACCCTGCCGAAAACCCCCACCAATGATTGCTTGACTACTTGTCATTGTCGCCATGGTTACCATTGTAATAGCTGACATTGTATCAGTATTACAGAGTCTATGTGAGCAGTAATAGGAGGGTAATGTATCTTTGTGACAGTATGAAGCATAACATAGTACATTTTTGAACAACTTGAAATAAAAAATAAAATATTCAGTTACCACAAGTCCATGATGTGCAGGGCAGGGAGATGTTGATATGTTGTTTTCAGACATGTCGATCCAATGTCAAAGGACGGTATTGTGAGATTACCTGGCTCTATAGAATATATATATAGTAAAGATCATTATATGATTTTTATCCACTCTGAATATATTTGGTTTTTATTAAACTCATTGACAGACTGTCTCACATTTACACATTCTGAACTCTCCCAAAACTCTCCAAATCAAGGGGGGCACTATTAAGGATCTCTAAAATCACCAGTGTCCGCCAAGATCCGTGAAGATCTATAGAACATCATTAACTTGTCTGTCACAATGACCAGTACATGTATGGCATGTGCAATGTTGGTACCAACCCCTGTTCCCCTGTGCCTTTAGTATGTCTCATGTAGTTATTCATGGTTTCTGACCATACAATCAGGTCTTTAAGCTCTTTGGCTTTGTTACGGGTGGGATTAGATCACTGTGATTGCTTATCACATTAATCATATCCCCCAAAAAAGCTCCAAGCTGGCTCCTGTAGGAATGCCTTGTCTCGAGGCAAAGTTATATTCTGGGAGCTGGAGGGTGCAAGCACCCGTTGCTCATTTTGGTTTGATGTCTATATTTGTCCACATGGTAATTAGAATTTATTTTGAACTTTTTCCTTTTATTACTGTTAGTTTAATGATATTTTTTACAGATGATTAAAACATGGTCCACAAAGACCATTTTTTCAGACCTATAAATATACAGAACCTTCAGCTTTTGGGATCTATACACTGTGCAGAGAACTGTGGTAAATTGTCCAGGGAAAGACAAAAATCAGCCATTAAAAAGAATAGCTGGAAAGATAGACGCGTTGAATAATTTTTTTCAACGTAGATATTCTGGCTGATTTTTGCCGGATCTCATTATAATGTTGTATCTGAGGTTGAATCCAAAACACGCTCCAAACAAAAGCTCAAATATTTGAGTTTCAAATCCTATATCAAGGGTAGGCAACCTTCAGCCCCTCACATGATGTGGACTACATCTCAAATAATGATCTTACAGCTGTAAAGCTTGCACTGTATCAAGAGAAATGTAGTCCACAACATCTATAGAGCCGAAGGTTGCCTACCCCTGTTCTATATAATTCTACCTTCTTCTAAAGTGAGTCCTATAGCCCTAGTTTCCATTTCCTAGTCTGCTAGTTGACACACTTGACTTCTAATTAATTTTTCATTATCAGCTATTAGTGATGGCTTTTTCACTTTGTCACACATGTGAGTCACACATCAATTTTCTCTTATATCATATCATAGTAAGCCTTATCTGGTGTACCTCTTGCATTTGGACCAGGAATACTCACGATTATGATCTATTTATGTAATCAGGTTTGTCATCTTTTTCGTCCAAAAATACCCGCCATCCTATTGATTCTGTAGACTTAACCTTAGTCTCAAGTCAGTTTTTACTTTTAGTTAAAATACGAGCTGGGTGATCATTAGGTTTTGCCACCCAGTCATTATTTTACAGAAAGGTCACAAACAAATTGTCTCAAAGTCAGTGTAAAGTCTAGAAGGCAATATCACAGCTGGTATACCATGACAATCTCAACAGTACAGTATATTGTGAAAAAAAACTCAACAGTTCCAGATAAATTAAGTAAATGGTATTATAAATTTGACAAACTGAGGCAGAATGACATAATAGATATTTATGGCCCTGTCTGTCCCACTATAATCTAAAACAAGGATACGTTTTAAGGAGCAAATCTATGGAAAGGTTTAAAAGTGCAGCAGTCACCGTGGCAACCGATGAAATATTTCTGCAGTTTACTCCACATTTAGAGCTTTGCACCAGAATTGCTCCTCACACACAGTCCCCATTGCCCATTCTGTCATGCTGCTGTCCAAAGCTGAGACACATGTTACCTCAACAAAAGAAACATGTAACTTTTCCTCAAACAAAACTAAGAAATGCTCCCATTCCCCTACTCCACAATAAACCACATGGGTCTATCTAGAACCTACCCCAGATAGCCACCTCACCTCTACTTCCCTTCCGTCTGCAGAGCAGTAAAGTAAGAAAGGGGGAGGAAGCCAAACCAGTTCTTTACTCTGCTGGGGGAAGGAGGGCTCTGCTCAAAGACAGGCTTGTTTCTATGTAATGTTTTTGGCAATGAAAGGAACTTTTTATAACCTTTTCAGTGCCATAGAGGAATGTGACTCCAAGCACTTGTGTAATGTGATCTAGCAATACTCGGCCTTTGAATGAGTTAAGGGGGAATAACCCACCAGCATTGCAAATTAAAACCTCAAAGCACATCTGCCTTTCACTGTTAACCCTTCATTTCCTAGAGAATTCATTTGCCTAATATCAGATTGTTTCGAATTCTTCCACATGGTCAGTGTGTAACACTGTTTGCTAAGAGACACTGGAAAGAATGCAGGGTTTTTTAACACTCACATAATATTATCCTGATGTTTTGAGTCCAGATCTACAATTAACTCAAGTTGTTTCTTTGTGTACGCTACAATAAAGCAATCATTTTCTATATATTTGTTTTGATGTGTGGATAGATGGCTCTGGCTTACATTTTACTGTTGAATACATTTTGGGGAATTTTATCAGCTTGCCCCACCTTGGCCAAACAAATCCCCTGCATATCCCCAACTGTCCTGGTTTGCACAGGACAGTTCCGGTTTTGGGGGCTTGTCCCGCGGTCCCCTATCTCTATCCCGCTTTAGGACAGTGATAGAGTTCGGTAGGACAGTGGTATTTGAGGCCAATATCCCATGCTCTTGATCTCATTCTCTGATGCAGTAGCGCTTCCAGCTTCAGTGGCAGTGTTACCACGCATGCACGGTAGCACTGCCACCTGATCTCCCAAGCTCAGCCCCCCGATGTCCCAATTCACCAGGGGCAGAAGTTGGGAGGTATGGAGTTAACACTGTGAGGTGGCATGAAAGATATTTGAAAAATGTGATAACTGAGTAGTGGAGGGAGGATGGAGATATTATATGGTGACACTCAAGTCAACTGGCACAGTAAACCAGTGAAAAGATTATGGTGGTGTTTATTTTGTTGGCAGTTGTGTAAGTGTGTTTTATTTAACTTTTTACTACAGACTTTAAAGTCCCACTTCCCACATCCCAAAATGTATCTCCACTGTTTTATTACTTGTACCCTGTGCATCCATTCCTTTGAATCACACTTGCTGAATTGCTACCGTTTTCTTTTTATTAACCTGAATGGATCTTACCTTAAAGGACAACTATAGCAAACAATGAAGTTTTGTTTAGTTAAATGATTGGACCAAGTGTAGACATTTTATAAAGAAATGTTTTAATGAAAGAATATAAATAAAATACTTTATTGAGCCATCTTTAGTCCATATAACTCTACCAGGAGGCAGCCATTTTGTTTAGAATATTTGGTCAGATGGGTGAGATCTTGGTTCATCTAAACCAAGGTGAGTAAATATATGACCCAAGATTCTAAACAACATGTCTGCCCCCTGAGAGAACAATATGGTGTAAAGAAGGCCTAATAAGGCACTTCATTTGTATTCTATCATTACAGAATTTGTTAAGAAATCATCTACACTCAGGGTTGCCACCTGGCCCGTATGTTAAGTCTACGGACAGTACTAAGGCCGGTATTTTTCTGAAGAAAAGGTGGCAACCCTATCTACACTTTCAATTAAACATAAGGTCATTTTTTTTTCTACAGTCGTCTTTTAACTCTACCTTCTTCAGATTCCAAAGCAAACATCAGTATGTTCAGCCATTGTTTGAGGACACACCACTTTTGCATACTGACCCGCATAATGTATAATTAATTTGTAGAATGAAGAAAATGCAATTTGTTTATTAAGGTAGTTGTGGGATCAGCTTCTTGATTAATTAGCTGGTTCCCCCTGGACATACCTGCATTCTACATTATGCAGGTTAGTAAGTAAAATTTATATGTGCCCAGCAGAAAAACTGTCTGACATGGCAACATTATCAATACTTGGTTCTTCCTGAAGTTGTGCATTCTACAGGACAGTATGTAAAAGTTACAATTATCCCAGACGCTCTGGCAGTAGAATAACAATTCTAGGTGCATAAATATTCCATTGCTCCCTCATCTTTCTACCCCTGATGATGCTCAGTCAGCAGTTGTCAGTTACAATTCCTGTGATGCTCAGCCAGCCAAACACTGGCGTAGCGTAATGGGAAATCTAATCCATAGCAGATAGAGTGCTAGAGGTAGTGATGCTTAATCCTTGGTACTTTTTCTGGAAGGCTGGCTGTGCATGATGAACCCACACTAGCTGGACACTCAAATTTGCTGCTGACACAGAGTAGTGAAGAGTTTAATCCATTGTATATAATGATGTCCCTGATCTGAATGTTGTCTTGTGACCGCATGCGACAGTGTCTCACGTCACTTACCTGCCCATTTTATCATTAGACAGGGTGTAGGGCAGGAGCACCACAAGCAAGGTCTTTAGAAGGAGATATGGGCAGGGATAGGCAAGTGTAAATACAAGACCCCGGTGTTGGTGGCAAGGTCTGTGAAGCTCCATAGAATATCATTTAATAGTCCACAAAATCCCGTACATGTCCGCAATGTTGGCCTTTACTCCTGGATTTGGGGGATATTGTCTTTTTGAGATGCCCTTTGGCACCGCCTGTACAGTCTGGCAACAGATTGTCGCCGACCAAGTCTACTCTCTACGTTTAGTTTTAAGAATACAGAATCTGAATTACAAGCTACACATGTCAGGGCCATATTTCTGAAAAGTAAAGTTATTTTTTAGAGACTCTGTGACAGGCATGTAGATATGTATATACAGCTTTCCATATCTGAGAATATGTCTCCTTTATTTGCCAAGTAAGACTTTTACAACCAGGCCGAATGGTTTGTACATTCAGACATTGCACTAGGTAATGATAGCTAGAAGTATCCAATATTTTGTGCTGGAATCTGTCACCTCTTGCCCACGCCCTGTCCCCTCCTGAACTTACACAGACCAAGCCAAAGGAAACCTCCATGCTGCAGAAACCGCTGACCAAATCCAAACTGGCCAAAACCTTTTTATATGACAAATGCATGAAAGCAACGCAACTAAGGTTTGTTACTCTAAAACTGAAAATAGGTGATGGGCCACCCATTTATGACTGGGATCTTCATCTTGTTTGTAAAGGAGATGAGCAACCACAGGTCAGCTTCACACTTATTTTTACAAACTGAATTAGAAACTTAAATAGATTTCATTACTAAACTATAGAGGGACACAAATCTGGACAGTTGGGAAACAGATTCTGCCTTACTGTACATAGGCTTCAAGAACATCACTAGGCCATCCACCTATGCTGTTCTAATTTGATTTTCACAGTGTGTTAACATGTATAGCTTGGAGGAAAGACGTAACAGGGGGGACATGATAGAAACATTTACATACATAAAGGGAATCAACACAGCAAAGGAAGAGAGTATATTTAAAAGAAGAAAAACTACCACAACTAGAGGACATAGTCTTAAATTAGAGGGGCAACGATTTAAAAGTAATATCAGGAAGTATTACTTTACTGAGAGGGTAGTGGATGTATGGAATAGCCTTCCAGCAGAAGTGGTAGAGGTAAACACAGTCAAGGATTTTAAGCATGCGTGGGATAGACACAAGGCTATCCTAGCTATAAGACCGGGAACGGGGGACTAATAAAAGTACTCAAAAAAAAAAATTGGGGCAGACTAGATGGACTATATGTTTCTATGTTAGTTCGGGTATAACATTTTGTAAATAAATAAATGGACATTCAGTTCAGTCCACCTACAATTACCTTTTTTAACTCAATGATGAGATCTTCAATGCCAAATCTAAAGCAGGGTGAGGCATAAAGAGAATGGGTTATGCTGTGAATGTAAAGTATAACAAATTAACCAATTGTAATTGCATTTCCATTTAATTCTGCTAAAACAATATCTACATTATTTTTCATATTTTTTATTCTTTCTATTCACAATACAAACAATGCTTCGTTGATGGCGTTCTTTTAATCTCTGTACTGGAGAGCTAAATATGTAAGATTATTAGCATTGTAAAAAAATAAAGACACAATGTAATATGTACAGAAACTTGTTTATTTTGTTTTCAGTCTCAAGCATTTTAAGTGGTTCAATCACGAATAAAAGAGCTTGTAGTCGTGATGGATTTCATGCCACTTTTTCTTTAGGCCCTGGAAAAAAAGAAGCAATAATTAGTTCACTACTTTTAGGACTTCTATTCGAAGAGATGCAGCAATCACAACAATCTTAATGTTTTGTAAGGCTCACTGGGCCAAATTATGTTGTCTGCAAAACGCTTACCCCACTTTGTTTTTGACATGGGTAACAGAGTCTGGATTTTATTTCCTTATGACTTATTGACAAGTCTCCCATTTTACCTACTTTTAGAGGGATCTTAAGCATTAAATCCAATATCAGTGACATAGCAACCAATATGTGGCCCGTGGGCCAAATGCGCCCATAGGAAGGCTGCCGCCCAAATTACAATTATACATGTTCCATTATCTCTTCCATTATTATCAAACTAATTTTTCGTATCCCCGTCGCTTCCTCCATGGTACAAGCTTCCCTCCTGCACAGAGCTCACACAGCCGCGCATACTGTCAAGTGATGTCGCATGATTACGTCACGACTGATACAGTGAAGGCGTTTAAGCATGCTTGGGATAGGAATAAAGCTATCCTAGATATAAGATAAGGCCAGGGACTAAAGAATGTATGACTTTAATGAGAGGGTAGTGGATGCATGGAATAACTTTCCAGCAGAAGTGGTAGAGGTTAATACAGTAAATGAGTTTAAGCAGGCATTTGATAGGCATAAAGTTACCCTAGATATAAGATAAGGCCAGGCACTAATGAACGTATTATTTTACTGATAGGGTAGTGGATACATGGAATGGCCATCCAGCAGAAGTGGTAGGTTCATACTAATTATATAACATACTAATGTATGTTTTATGGTGTAGACCAGGGGTCCTCAAACTTTTTAAACAGGGGGCCAGTTCACTGTCCCTCAGACCGTTGGAGGGCCGGACTATAGTAAAAAACAAAAACTATGAACAAATTCCTATGCACACTGCATATATCTTATTTTGAAGTGAAGAAACAAAACGGGAACAAATACAATATTTAAAATTAAGTAAAGTTAAATCAACAAACTTACCAGTATTTCAATGGGAATAGTGTGCCAGTCAGAGCCCAGGAATATTATGCCAGTCAGATGCCCAGGAATATTGTGCCAGTCAGAGCCCAGGAATATTATGCCAGTCAGAGTCCAGTAATATTATGCCAGTCAGAGCCCAGTAATATTATGCCAGTCAGAGCCCAGGAATATTATGCCAGTCAGAGCCCAGTAATATTGTGCCAGTCAGATGCCCAGGAATATTATGCCAGTCAGAGCCCAGGAATATTATGCCAGTCAGAGTCCAGTAATATTATGCCAGTCAGAGCCCAGTAATATTATGCCAGTCAGAGCCCAGTAATATTGTGCCAGTCAGATGCCCAGGAATATTATGCCAGTCAGAGCCCAGGAATAGTGTGCCAGTCAGAGCCCAGTAATATTATGCCATTCAGATGCCCAGGAATAGTGTGCCAGTCAAATGCCCAGGAATATTATGGCAGTCAGAGCCTTTGCTGACAGTGTCAGGAGGGACATTTCAAGGAGCCAGTCTACTTATTTTTAGGAGTCAGGGAAATGTTACTTCCTCAGAATGTAAAAAAAAATCAAAGTTAGGAGCCAACAGCAGGGTTTTTTTGAGAACAAAGTACAAGTTACCAGGCTTTAGTAGTGCCATCCAGTTATATCCCTGTAATGAAAGGCTACTGTTATACCTGGAATGTAAGACACTGCCATCTCATCTCACTTTAACGAGTAGCTCTGCCCCTGTGATGACTCACAGGTCAGAGAGCACGGCAGCCATCTTAAGTCAGTCAGTGTGATGCAGTACTGCTAGTGAGGATGTTTTACTCCTGTGTTCCTGTCAGTTATTACAAAGCTGATTATACAGTAAATGTGCAGCAATAAAGCAAGGTTGAATGAAACTACTGGCCTTATATGTGAAGCAGAAAGGATCATAACAGTGGCAACCTGGATGGGATGTACAGAGGCCCTACCCAGCCTGCACTAGAAAATAATCACTACTCACAGCCATCCACATGGCAGTCAGCAGCCAGGACATGGCACTGATAGGTACATTGTGTTAGTGTGATGTTAGCTCCTGGACTGAAAGATTAGAGCAATAATTCAATGCAAATTCCATACCCCCTGAAAGGCAGGTCGCTGTATTCCTGACAGTGTTGGGAGGTAAAACATATGACATTGTAAGAGACCTCCTGTTCACTGAAAAACCAGCAAGTAAGATGCTGGGGGAACTGCTAAAACTACATTTAAAGCCCAACCTCCTGTAAACTGCAGAAATGTACTCAGGGGAAGATATGGTGGCCATGCGCAAACTGGCCTCTACCATGGAAATGGCTGTCAGGGATACTGAGACACTGAATGCTCAGGTTCACATAGAGGTAAAAGAGGGGGTCTTTAGAGCAGCAGTCACTCCAGCTTCAGCCAACTGCAAATATAGATCCTCACCCCAACCCAAACCAGCTTGCTACCGGTGTGGTAATACAGACCATGACTCCAAAACATGTCACTTTGAAGACCAACCCTTGTCATCACTGCGGAAAAATTGGCCACCTCGGATGGGTCTACCGTAGTGGGAACATATGGGAAAAACAACCGCAGTACACCAAGAAGAAAACATACAGGGTAGAGAAACCTACCTCTTCATCTGAGACAACAATTAACCATTACACAGATTAACTATGGGGCACACAAATGGGCACCACAATGTGCCATCCTGTTCATGGCAAAATTGGAGGAGGATTACATCTCCACCTGCATTACCAAACCCCTAGTATATCTCCGCTACATAGACAATATTCTAATCATATGGACTGGTAGCAAAGAGGGACTTCTCAGATTCCATGAAGAATTTAACCATCCCAATATAAACACTGAGTTAATCTCACACAAACATTCACTTCCTGGACACCACCATATACATCGAGAACAACTCCATTCAGACTTCACTCTACCGAAAACCAACAGAAAGACCAACCTACCTGAAACACAACAGTTTCCATCCTAAACATACCAAAAATACTCAATAATCTATAGCCAAGCCATCAGATACAATTGCATCTGCTCAGATTCGACAGACCGTGATGAACATCTTCAGAACCTCAGAAACGTGGCCAACCATGGCTACAGTACAAAAATCACAGACTGTCAAATAAAGAAAGCCACTAATATCCCCAGAGAACATCTCCTGAGATACCAGCAGCCACAAAAAGGAGACCGTGTACCATTAGTTGTGACCTACAATCCACAAATGGAAGTCCTGCGCAAGATTTCAAGGGAACTACAAACAATTTTAGACACAGATGAAAGACAGGATGTAAAACTTTTGGTACTGATGGGATTTTTTGCGCACAGAGGGAGAGAAAAATATGGGAGGTCAAATTAATATGCCAGTTTAAGGACTTAATCACTGGCCTCAATAGAGACTTCATCTTCAGATATAACCTGACTAATTAATAATCTTTTTTCAAGCCCTGCATTGCTGCAGTGGACTTATCTCATCCTACAAACATTTGACATCATGGCATCTTTATTTTTACTTTTATTTGGGGATGTTTTAAAAATTTCACACCTCATTGTGGGAATAGTCAAGATGGTCACGTTGGAACTTCTCTTTCTTTTTTAAAGATATATCATTCTCCAGTTTCTCTTTATAGCCTACTAGGTGAAAAAAAACTTTGGGTTGTCTTTAAAGACTGTCTTTCGGTTTATAGACTTTCGGTTTATGGAATACTTGTAATGCTATTGGCTTTCTATAAACCAAAATAGAGTCTATTTCGGTTTATAGAAAGCCAATAGCATTACATACAATGTAATCGGCAAACCCCGAACTCCAACACGAACATACAGTGGAATGTCCGTGTTCGGGTCCGGGGTCCAAAAAACGTAATGTTCGATACGAACCCGAACAGTGCGGTTTGGGTTCGCTCAACGCTACTCGTTTTATTCCTCCCCCCTTCACCAGTACTTACCGCCTGGCTGCTGCTCCGTGTCCCCGGGTGCCTCCTCTGTGCAGTCTTCCCTCCTGACACGTAACGTCACATCCGGTCACAGGGTTTTTTTTAAACTTTATTTTCTCTCTGGCGGCTGAATCCAGCGGATGCGGCTGCCAGAAAAAATAAATAAAAGCACAGCAGCGCGATGTGCTGCAGGGGGGATGCCAACAGCACGGGTGTCACCCCCGCTGGCGGTGTCACACCCTGCACCCCACTCGGGACGCCACTGAGTGCACTGCTACCTGATCTCCCAAGCTCAGCCCCCCGGTGTCCCAATTCACCAGGGGCAGAAGTTGGGAGGTATGGAGTTAACACTGTGAGGTGGCATGAAAGATATTTGAAAAATGTGATAACTGAGTAGTGGAGGGAGGATGGAGATATTATATGGTACACTGATTTCATAATCAGCTGGAGACATATATAAAAATACAACCATTTGTTTGAGAGGTCATTCAAGATAACTGGCACAGTTAACCAGTGAAAAGATTATGGTGGTGTTTATTTTGTTGGCAACTGTGTAAGTGTGTTTTTTAACCTTTTTACTACAGACTTTAAAGTCCCACTTCCCACACCTCAAAATGTATTTCCACTGTTCTATTACGTGTAGCCTGTGCATCCATTCCTTTGAATCACATTTTCTTTCTTTTAACCTGAATGGATCTTACCTTGGTTCATCTAAACCAAGGTGAGTGAATATCAGACCCAAGATTCTAAACAACATGTCTGCCCCCTGAGAGAATGATATGGTGTAAAGAAGGCTTAATAAGGCGCTTCATTTGAATTCTTTCATTACAGAATTTCTTTAGAAATAATATACACTTGATGGAATCTTTCAATTAAACATAAGGTCCTTTAACTTTACCTTCTTTGGATTCTAAAGCATAAATAGGTATGTTCAGCCATTTTTTGAGGACACATCACTTTTTCATGCTGCCCTGCAGAATGTATAATTCGTTTGTAGAATGAAGAAAAAGCAATTCGTTTATCAAGGTAGTTGTGGGATCAGCTTCTTGATTAATTAACTGACACAGAGTAGTGCCGCTGAAGAGTTTCATCCATTTTATATAATGATGTCCCTGATCTTGTGACCGCATGCGACAGTGTCTCACGTCACTTACCTGCCCATTTAATCATTAGACAGGGTGTAGGGCAGGAGCACCACAAGCACGGTTTCATGCCTCTTTAGAAGGAGATATGGGTAGGGATAGGCAAGTGTAAATACAAGACCCAGGTGTTGGTGGCAAGGACTGTAAAGGTCCATAGAATATCATTTAATCATTCAATCATTTAAAATCCCGTACATGTCCGCAATGTTGGCCTTTACTACTGGATTTGGGAAATATTGTCTTTTTGAGATGCCCTTTGGCACCGCCTGTACAGTCTGGCAACAGATTGTCGCCGACCAAGTCTACTCTCTACGTTTAGTTTTAAAAATACAGAATCTGAATTACAAGCTACACATGTCAAGGCCATATTTCTGAAAAGTAAAGTTATTTTTTAGAGACTCTGTGACAGGCATGTAGATATGTATATACAGCTTTCCATATCTGGGAATATGTCTCCTTTATTTGCCAAGTAAGACTTTTACAACCTGGCAGAATGGTTTGTACATTGAGACATTACATGAGGTCATGACAGCTGGAAGTTTCCAGTATTTGTGGATTTTGTGCTGGAATCTGTCACCTCTTGCCCACACCCCGCCCTGTCCTCTCCTGAACTTACACAGACCAAGCCAAAGGAAACCCCCATGCTGCAGAAACCGCTGACCAAATACAAACTGGCCAAAACCTTTTTATATGACAAATGCATGAAAGCAACGTAACTAAGGTTTGTTACTCTAAAACTGAAAATAGGTGATGGGCCACCCATTTATGACTGGGATCTTCATCTTGTTTGTAAAGGAGATGAGCAACCACAGGTCAGCTTCACACTTATTTTTACAAACTGAATTAGAAACTTAAATAGATTTCATTACTTAACTATATAGGGATTTCCCAGATTCTGTCATGTGAAGCATGCCTAACTCTTGGACTTCACCATTGGTGGTGCAATAGATGACATCTGTAGGTTCTGTTCTCCCCTTGTCCACACACGTATGGAACAGCCTGGAACTGTGTGTATTGTGGGTTTATAGTCAGGAGTGGGCCTCACTCTATAGAGTGAAGGCTTCTCCCTTGAACTACTTTAAAGAGTTTGCTATTTCTCTGCTGCTTTAAAGAGTTTGCTATTTCTCTGCTGCTGTCCTTTTCCTGATTTCTGCATCCCCTGGCATGCTCACCCTGGCTGGGCCTCTATTTGCTTTATTCTTGCCACTTGCCTCAACCACTGGGTCATCTTTTGGAATTGCTTCTGGATTTCAGTGCATGTACATGAAAAGTGGGACAAAGGACGGGATAGCCTCCAGAAAACAGGACTGTCCCACACAAATCTGGACAGTTGGGAAAACATGCTTACAGATTCTGCCATCCTGTACATAGGCTTCCACAACATCACTAGGCCATCCACCTATGCTGTTCTAATTTGATTTTCTCAATGTGTTAGTTCGGGTATGACATTTTGTAAATAAATAAATTGACATTCAGTTTAGTCCACCTACAGTTACCTTTTTTTTAACTCAAGGATGAGATCTCTAATATCAAATCTAAAGCAGGGTGAGGCATAAAGGGAATGGCTTATGCTGTGAATGTAAAGTATAACAAATTAACCAAATATAATTGGTTGTAATCCATCCAATTCTGATAATATTTACATTATTTTTCATATTTTTTTTATTCTTTAGATTCTCGATATATACAATGTTTCATTGACGGCGTTCTTTTAATTTCTGTACTGAAGAGCTAAAAATCTAAGATTATTAGCATTGTAAAATAATAAAGACTACAGAAACCTGTTTATTTTGTTCCAGGGCTCTTTTCCTCAAGTCCTTGTGAAATTGTATACAATGTAATTTAAAGCATAATTATTTTGTCCATCTGATATTAAAGATTTCTTTTTACTAAATAACTCCAATCTTTAAATAGTAATCTTAAATTCGGACAGATATTGCATTAATGTATGACCAAAAATGTTTTCAATCTCAAGTATCCCTGAGATTGATGTAGAAAGCTAGACCTGTATGTATTGTTTTATAGGGAAGCAAATAAGCATGCCTAAAAAAAAATACAATATCTTCTTAAAGGGACAGTCTAGTCACCTTTTTAACTTTGGTGCAACTTGTAGGCACCACAGGGTAGACTAGACAGTCACGTTTCGGTTTTTTTCCTTCTAATTCTCTGTAAAAATGTTATTATACTTACCTTTGTAAGTGCAACCACCAAGTGTCTGTTCTCGGTACTGCACCGGTGTGGTAGCACTTGACTAGCGCAAGCACACTTGATGATTATCCCATCAACCACCGGGCTGTCTCTAGATTTTCTCAGCTCTCCCATGCTTCTTTTAATCTCCTTCTCTCAGAGGCGCGTTCATGAGCATCTCCATGGAAACAGGCACACTCCCATAATACTTAGAAATTTTAGTTGAGCAGTAAAAAATGTTTTTATTTTTGTGCATATTTTTATTTAAATTATATATATATATATATATATATATATATATATATATATATATAAAATTATATTTTCTGAGAGCAAGGGGGTGCCTGGGAGATCTAAGTGACATGGAGCATGCTCAGTATTCATTCCGATTCACTTGAATGGGAATGGATATGATTGGCTGAAGCAGAAAAATTGTGCTTCTAAATGTGTAAGTTTATCAATTTCTAAGTTATGGAAATGATAAAATATGCACATTAAAGCAATATTTCAGTACTTTAATATACATTAAGACGTGGAAAATGCTTTTTGAGCACCAGACATTCCTTTAATGATAACATGAAAGTTACTATTATAACATCATTTATTCTTTATAAAATCTATTTTGTCTCTCTCCTCTCTATGCAGGTTGATCAGCATTGCTGGCTTTCTAGTTATTTGAAATGTAGATAAACTTGTGTCTTTCTATTAGATTAATATCTTGTTCTAGCTGCCTCATATCTGCTTCCAATCTTTCCTTGTGTGCCTTTCAAGTGGTGTTTCTATCATAAAAGAAAGAGCTTGATAGTCGTGATGGATTTCATGCCACTTTTTCTTTGGAAAAAAGAAGCAATAATTAGTTCACTACTTTTAGGACTTCTTTTCGAAGAGATGCAGCAATCACAACAATCTTAATGTTTTGTAAGGCTCACTGGGCCAAATTATGTTGTCTGCAAAACGCTTACCCCACTTTGTTTTTGACATGGGTAACAGACTATTATAGTCCAATATCAGCATTAAATCCAGTATCAGTGACATAGCAACCAATATGTGGCCCGTAGGCCAAATGAGCCCATAGGAAGGCTGCCGCCCAAATTACAACTATACATGTTTCATTAGCTCTATAAATCTACAGTTTTGTTGGATAAAGTTGATTTAAACTGTTTATAGACTGCTTAAAAAAAAGATAACACTGCAAAATAATCAAACTAATTTTTCTGTGGGTAACGGGCTATTCTTTAACAGAACAAAATGATACACACATGCTTTACTGATCATATGGCCCATAAAGTCTTGGATTCCCTTGTCCTAAATATAGGTGGAGACATGAAAGATTATTGAACCAGATAATGGTATTGGTAGAACCATATAATATCCTAGGATTATTAAAATGAACACAAATTTCAATTTATAGTGATATTAAAGAAGAGTAACCAAGTCATGGATGTGAGGAACCTTCTTTTTTGTTGATGGGCTTTTCTATGAAGAACTGTTTGTGAGTGCATACATACCCCCACCAACATTACTTATTTTATCATACTGTATTGCACTATTATACTTTGTTTTTTTTTTCTCTTCCATGTATCTGCACTCCCTTCTGTATTAATGCAGGGGAAACTGGTCTTGAAAGCTTGTAATCAACTTCTCTAATATCCAGTGTAGTGTATAATTTTAACTC
Organism: Pelodytes ibericus; assembly: GCA_036172795.1. Taxonomy (NCBI): domain Eukaryota; kingdom Metazoa; phylum Chordata; class Amphibia; order Anura; family Pelodytidae; genus Pelodytes; species Pelodytes ibericus. The sequence continues at coordinate 204,122,417 of CM069859.1, forward strand.
TTGTTTCCTTTTATAAAGACATAATTCTTCTTTTTGGGGCTTTTTCTAAACAAGCTATGGGATTTCTAATGACAACTGTACTAAGTATCATGTCTCAGATGGTTAAAGAAGAGATTGTTTTTAGGCACTTAGTAAAGATGTGCAGAATTACAAATCAGTTTCCGATGGGCTTTCAGCACAATACACAACCATCACTGGCTTGGGAGCAAAGGTCCAAAGAGTACAGCAGTGGCCTAGTTCTGAGTCAGAAGGAACAGCACTGTATATACACTAAACATTAAATCAGGGAATAGAAAAAAAGAATATAGTAAATTTAGCTAAATTGGAAACATTATCCAACTTGCCGTGTTGGAAAACTCCAGATTATCCCAATATTAATACATTCATCCTAAGGATTCATTATAGACATTATAATGAAACATCCTAAAGCTTAGGGCGGGTATAAGACGGTATGAGTTGAAATTCAAAACCAAGTTCAATTAAAATAGAAGATGTAAAAGTGGTTGAAAATAAATCTGCATTCACACAACATACCTGGAGCACAGTCTCCCTTTCTTCATTGGAAATCAGTTTTATGGCGCCCTTTTGAAGACGCTGCTTCACATACTCTTCTTGAGCTTTTTTTAGTTCCTCATTTCGTTTGACTAAATATTCAGGGGTAGATCCTAAATCCTGTGATAAAAAAACCACAAAACAGAAAACATTAAGCCATGATCCATAAATTACAGAATCTTCTCCTAACATAACATTACATTTATTTATATATCGGCAACAATTTATGGAAAAGAACACCTTTCTTTTGATGTATTTCGGAACTAGTCCTGAAGTGTCAAGGAGGTGGGCCTGTCGAGGCAAGGACAGCACTTTCTTGTTTTTCTCAAGAAAGTTATATACATCCTTAGAACTCTCATAATTACAAAGATTCTCAAAATGCAACTTTTACCTGGTTCCACTCAGTTTTCATTTTCTTCATAGGTACTAAGTACAAACCATTTAAATCATAACAGACAGTATTATGTGCTATGCCGTCAACTCTTGTGCTGACAGCCATAGCTGGTTTCATGAATGGATTGGTCATTTTTCTGTAACTAGGTGGCAATCTCTGTATCCTAATGTTGTTGTTTTTTTAATAATGTTTTTTTTTTGTTTTATTTAAATGGTCTCCTCAGGCTTCAATCTAACAATGAAATTTCAGATAAAAAACAAGGGTGTCCTGGTGAGGATGGTGATGAAGTCTCCATACTAAGATCTTTTAGTTTTGATTTGTGCGAATGAGTGTCTTTAGGTTTTCCAGAGTTTCTAGATTTCTAGAAATGTTCTAGATTTTTTTTGTGTGTGGTTTATCTGTATATTTTTCCATAACACAGTCTAGTGTAGGTACTTTTATATGTTCTGGCTTGTATACAGAAATATAAAGGATTGATGTATGCAACTGACTGTAAACAATATGATTAAGCAATCAATTTACATGTTAATCCAGTCGGATTGTATATTTCCGAATAAAAAGAAAATATTTACAGTGTTTCCCTTCTAGGGAGCTCTTCCCAATGAGAAGGGGTAGATAATGAGCGTGTCCTCACAATTTTTTGTGACGATAAATGAATGCTCTTTATTCAAATGCCTCAGGTCAATGTGTTTTTGAGAGGTTAACCCCTTAAGGACAGAGCCTTTGAAACATTTTTGTCCTTTCTGGACAATGGCTATTTTAACATTTCTGTGCTGTTTGTGTTTAGCAGTAATTTTCTTCTTCGTCATTTGCTGTACCCACACATATTATATATTGTTTTTATCGGGACAAAAAGGGCTTTCTATGGATGCCATATTTTTGATCATATCTTATCATATTATTAAAAAAAAATAATAAAATATGGTAAAAAAAAACAAAATACACAAATTTCTTTGTTTTTATTTGAAACAACTTCTCCTCATCGACAATAGCGAACGAAAAAACATGCTAAATAGATTCTACTATTTCTCCTGAGTACAGGGATACCACCCATGCATAGGTTTGTTGGGTTGTTTGGGGGCTAAAATGCCAAATTTGTGAGGTGCAGTTTTTTGTTTTCCAACTTGAAATTTTTACATGCAGACAGCCTGCACCCATGTCCCATTTGGGACATATTTGAAACCAGCCAGTGTATTTTACCCCATCAACCCATATATTTTTTAAAAGTAGACACCCTAGGCTATCTCAAATGGTGGTATTTTAACACTTTCCATGCACTAATTCTACCACCAGCCTTTGTCAAAGTTTGTGGTAGTAATTTTTTTGTGTTTTTTTTTCACAAACCTTGTACTTCAGACATGAATTTACAGATTTTGGTATGTGTCACTGCCAAATAACACCCCAATAAGTGTTCAGCAACATCTCTTGAGTACAGGGATACCCCCCATGCATAGGTTTGTTGGATTGTTTGGGGGGTAAAAGGCCAAATTTGGGAGGTGAAGTTTTTGGTTTTCCAATTTGAAATTTTGACATGCAGACAGCCTGCACCCATGTCCCATTTGGGACATATTTGAAACCAGCCAGTGTATTTTACCACATCAACCCATATATTTTTTAAAAGTAGACACCCTAGGCTATCTCAAATGGTGGTATTTTTACACTTTCCATGCACTAATTCTACCACCAGCCTTTGTCAAAGTTTGTGGTAGTAATTTTTTTGTGTTTTTTTTTCACAAACCTTGTACTTCAGACATGAATTTACAGATTTTGGTATGTGTCACTGCCAAATAACACCCCAATAAGTGTTCAACAACATCTCTTGAGTACAGGGATACCACCCATGCATAGGTTTGTTGGGTTGTTTGGGGGGTAAAAGGCCAAATTTGGTAGGTGCAGTTTTTGGTTTTCCAAATTGAAATTTTGACATGCAGACCGCCTGCACCCATGTCCCATTTGGGACATATTTGAAACCAGCCAGTGTATTTTACCCCATCAACCCATATATTTTTTAAAAGTAGACACCCTACGCTATTTCAAATGGTGGTATTTTAACACTTTCCATGCACTAATTCTACCACCAGCCTTTGTCAAAGTTTGTGGTAGTAATTTTTGTGTGTTTTTTTTTCACAAATATTGTATTTTAGACATAAATTCACAGATTTTGGTATGTGTCACTGCCAAACAATAACCCAATATGTGTTCAACAACATCTCCTGAGTACAGGGATACCACCCATGCATAGGTTTGTTGGGTTGTTTGGGGGCTAAAAGGGCCACATTGTGAAGGTGCGCATTTTCAACTTGGAATATTGACGTGTAGCCAGCCTGAGCCCATCTTTCATTTGGGACTTTTTTTTAAAGTAGGACAGTGTATTTTACCCCAAAAAGTATATATTTTGTAAAAGTAGACACCCTAGGCTATTTTAAATGGTGTTATTTTAACACTTTCCATGCACCAATTCTACCACCAGCCTTTGTCAAAGTTTGTGGTAGTCATTTTATTGTGTATTTTTTCCCACATACATTGTACTTTAGACACAAATTCACATATTTCGGTATGTGTCACTGACAAACAATACCACAATATATGTTCAGCAACATCTCCCGAGCACAGGGATACCACCCATGCATAGCTTTGTCAGCTTTGTTGGGTGTTGAAAGGCTACATTTGAGAGGTGCGCTTTTTGATTTTCAAACTTGGAATTTGAACATGTAGAGCAAGGAAGGGGTTAATAGCTCTTATAAGAGCCTTTGTAGTACTGTACAAAAAAATTAACCCCTAAAAATGCACAGACAAGAAAAAAGGTTCTGCTGTGCAGTGATCAGTGGCAGGGAAGGGGTTAATACACTACACTATACAAAGGGTATGGCTTTTATAAAAGCCCTTGGGACTCACAATTTTTTTACATTTTATTTAATTTATTACAATTAAAAAATTATGTTATACAGATTTGTCTCTTTCCCTCACTAAAACTCAAGTGAGGAGAGGGAGGCAGATCCATATGGGTCAGAACAATATTTACGAACCAGACGAATGGTGATGCTCATCTGAGAAATCACCAAACCACCTTTGCCACTGATCGGCTGTTACTGATCGCTATACACGCGTTCAGACAGCTTCAAAAGGAATACACGTAATCCCCTAGTGGGTATAACTAACCCCTAGCGAGTCTGACAAAAAAAATGCTGATAGCAAAAAAAAATCCTTCTGCGACTAGATTGCTCCATATGCGCTGCTTAGGCAGTGACCATATGCACTGCTTAGGCAGTGACCATATGTGCTGCTTAGGAAGTGATATCCGGCAAGGAAGGGGTTAATAGCTCTTAAAAGAGCCTTTGATATACTGTAATAAATCAAAGTAAAAAAAAATAACCCCTAAAAAAATGCACAGACAGCAAAAAATGTGCTGCTGTGTAAGATCACTGCGTACACAGCGATCAATTGCAGGGAAGGGGTTAAATACTGGAAACGGCTTTTATAAAAGCCTTTGGGTCTCAATTCTATTAAATATATTATAATTAAAAACTTACATTATACAGCTCTGTCTCCCTCCCTCACTAAAACTCAAGTGAGAGGGAGGCAGATCTACACGGGTCAGATCAAATATTTACAAATATTGATCTAACCAGACGAATGGTGATGCTCATCTAAGCAAACGCCAACCCGCCTTTGTCACTTATCAGCTGTTACTGATCGCTATACATGCGGTCAGACAGCTAAAAAAAATTTTTTAACGTTAAACGTAGTCCCCTAGCGGGTATAATTAACACGTGACGGGTGTAATAAAAAAGTAAAAAAAAAATTAAAAATGCTTCTGCAGCAAGATTGCTGCATTTGCGTCAGATCGCTGCTTAGGCAGTGATCTAAAGCAAGAAAGGGGTTAATCTCTCTTAAAAGAGCTTTTTTTTATACTGTAATTTATTACAGTAAAAAAAAAATGAACCCCTAAAAAATGCAGACAGCAAAAAATGTGCTCATCACTGCGTACACAGCGATCAATGGCAGGGAAGGGGTTAAATGGCTTTTATAAAAGCCCTTGGTGTTTAAAATTTTATTAAATATTTTTTTTATTATTTTATTTTATTTTTTTACTTTATCTGATCTGTCTCTCTCCCTTACTATAACTAGTAAGGTGAGGGAGGCAGATCAATACTTGTCAAAGGCAATATTTACTAATATTGCCTTTGACAGTATGGTAAGTGCTCATCAGAGCACTTACCATACATGCCTGCACACAGATCACATAGATCTGTTGTGCCGGCATCGATTGGCTCCCCCTAGAGGATCGGAAGTGAAATACTTTCACTTCCGATGCTCTTGCCATTAGAAGGGAAGCGCTGCCTGTATAGGCAGCGTTCCCTTCTACTGAGCCGATGGGGTCGCTCAGGAGAGCGACCACCATCGGCTCTGGGGCAGCTGAAGGTGTTGTTAAGTGCCTCGCTAGCGAGGCAGTTTAACAACACCGCAGATGCTTAGAAAGCGAACGATCGTTCGCTTTCTAAGCACATGTGTGCAGCGGGCGCAGCCATTTTTAAATGGCTGCTACGATCACTCCGTGGAGTGATCGTAGCGCGCCCCTGCACATTTGGGGGGTGTTGCACAATGCCTCTACCTAGAGGCATTGTAGCAACACCGTTAGAGTAAAGAAAGCGACCGCTGGTCGCTTTCTTTACTCCATTTAGTGCATGACGTGCCAGGCACGTCACCTGTCGGCAAGTCCTCGATTTGCCGTGACGTGCCTGGCACGTCACCTGTCGTTAAGGGGTTAAAATGGCCGCCAGTAGATTGTTTATTTTGGCGCCAGCAAGTTATTAGATAGCTACCATACACGTTGTTTTTGTGTGAAGACAAACTTATTTGATACACAGCAAACTTATCTGAGAGAAACACAGGCCAGTTAATCACTTTTAATGCCACTGGTCAGTGTGTTTTAAAGATGTTAAAATGGCCGCCAGTAGGTCGTTAATTTGGCGCCAAAATGTCTTCCCCTATTCAGAGACAATCACCGACCGTCTAGTCGGTAGCACCGTGTAAATAGCTACCAAACAGGTTTTTAAATTTAAACTTAGCATATTGAAGTGAAATAATAACGTAGCATTTTAAATGTCACATGAATTCATGGTCTGCAAGCCACTGTCATGTGCACTTCCTATCTCCTGACTCTCCACGCTTCAATCCATTTGGGATATTACACTCAGACTCACTTCCCCTTACTCATCAAAAATAACCCTTTTATCCAAAAAATGATAGGGATGTCAAGATCACACAGGATAAAACTGGTGCTAACATGCAGATCCATCACTACTGCTATTCCTATGTCTATGTGTCTGATTTTATAACAAATTATAACAAACAGCCTCTAAATCTTTCTCTTTGTTCTAGTCATCTTCCCTTACCACCTCCTGTCATTTATACCTTGCTTGACTGGAACCCGAACTATGAGTCACTTTATTCCAGGAAATCATAGATTTTCAAGCATTATTGCGAAAGCCTCCAAATTATTTTACTTTCTACAGAGGTTCTGATTTTAGCACATTAAAATCAGTGGCATTTACACGTCATGTATCCGTTTACAACTCTGATTTTAGATTGCAAGCCCTGGTATGCTGGTCCTACAGATATCAGGCTGTCTATTTTAATATATTCTAAAAATTTATGTTTTCAGCTCTGTACAGTGCTGAAGAATGCACAGGTTATTCACAATAAAGATAAATTGTGCAACTTTCTACCCCAGTGGACTAAAAATACCATTCCATAATACTTCAAAGAAATACCTAACATAGGTTTAACCACTGACTTTTACAATTATAATCTCCACAACTAGAGGACAGTCTTAAATTAGAGGGGCAAAGATTTAAAAGTAATATTCGGAAGTATTACTTTACTGAGAGGGTAGTGGATGTATGGAATAGCCAGTGGAAGTGGTAGAAGTAAACACAGTGAAGGAGTTTAAGCATGTGTGGGATAGGTACAAGGCTATCCTAGATATAAGATAGGGCTGGGGACTAATATAAGTATTTAGAAAATTGGGCAGACTAGATGGACCGAATGGTTCTTATCTGCCGACACATTCTATGTTTCTATAGGGGGCAATGGATCAGCACTGACAAATCTTATGTTGCTTTGAGGAAATAAATGTATGTCTATACTGGGAGGTCTTACCTGAGGTACAGAAAACAAATACAATAAATAAAATGATATAGTTACATGTTGAAGTTGCTTTTTTATGTAGGAATCACTGTGGTATCTAAGGGGGTCATGTATAAAAGGGCCGGGAGAAAAAAAAGATGCAGAGATTTTCAGTGCGGGAGAGGGACCTCTGCAAAATACTGCTAGGCGGAGATTGCCAGACACTAATCAGGCACTGATTTTTTTTATACATTGGCTGCGACAGCGCAACGACCACCAGCACAACCAGAATATATACGTATTTGTCGGAACCAGCGCAGACGCACACGTCGATTGAGCTATTATTTTGTGCTATCTGTTTGTGCTCCATGTTATATTCATGACCCCCAATGTCTTTAATAATCTGACTTACTTTGTGACAGCTATATCTCATTTGTATGTTTCTGGAGATATTCCAGTGGAGAGGGAACTTTAACCTTGGCTGGTCCTGCAAGTCGCTTTACTCTTCTGTTCTTCAACTTTTACAGAGTACCTGAATATTGAGGTGTACCTAGGGCAAAAACTTGTTGTCTACCATTAAAAATAATCATTAGGGGGTGTGTTGCCAACCACCAGCATGGCTGGTCACGTGTAAGTGGAGATCCGAGCCTCAAAATCCCAGAACTGCAATCTTCACCCTCCCGAGGGGCGCACAATGCCACTGATGGACTGCTAAGGGAAGACAAGACCCCCGGAGCACAATGGGCTGCTTTTCCGGTCGAGTACTCACACCGGCATGCATCAACGCCAAGGACGGACGGGCCACCTCCTCCACTGCGGCCAGCACCAACTCCACGACGCTGCACCAAGATAGTAGGGACTATACCTGGACACCATTATCAGAGTCCTTAACCTCGCTGCGGGCATCTTGCCACTAGAAGGTGCACCCCCGTGGCGGCTGCGCCTACAGAACTGTAAGTTACCCTTGGTGGGAATTGTCCTGCGCTCTTTCCTCACTGCTCTAACCTGGCCATCTTTTTTTCTTGGCCCATCGAGACCTAGACCACCGCCCCATTGACCAACTGGTCACGTTGCCCACAGGCAGCTAACCCCTCAACCTTGCCACCCTTGGGAAACCTCTGGACCAGGACACCCATTTACTTTAGCCTGTGGACTCACACCCTCAAGTCCCCACTCACGGAGGGTGGGCTTTACTACACCGGAGGCCACCTAATTGTCCATCCACCTTGAGACTGTGCTACCCCTGAACGATCTTGGGTCCTCCCTTGACCTCCAGTTCAGGAGACACGTCCTTCAGTGGTACACCCGCATATAATACTGTTGGTTCTATCCTCTGTTGTCCAAGCTTTATGACTACGGTATATTCAAGGTATCTTTAAAAAAAAAAAAGAAAACAGGGAGGGGTGATTAAAAAGTTGATTTTACCTGATTTTATCTGGGGTAAGGTAATACCTATATAATATTGGGCAACCAATACCTGTTATACACGCACTAATATATGCACGAATCATTTCATGGTCTACCCACAAGACACAGGAGAACAGTATATATAGAGCCACTACCACTCCATTTTCCCTAATAATTCCGTGACTATCCCTACAGAGCTGGAACAAAGATGGGGTATCTCGGAAGAAACCCTACAGCACCTCCAGCGCAAGATGCAGAACCAGAATGACACCATCCAATGTCTTCAAGAGAAGATGGATGATCTGGAGAACAGGGGAAGAAGAAACAATCTCCGGTTTTTAGGTATTCCAGAATCGATCCCCCCAGCCGAGCTCAGGGACATGCTCCAACACTGACTCATTGACGCCCTAAAGCTACCCAGATCCCAGAGAGGGCTCATCGCATTGGCCCTGAACAAGCGGACAAAACGAGTCGACCATGAGCAGTAGTTGCCAGGTTCCTTAACTTTGCCGATAAGGAGGCGATACAGGCTGGCTATCGCAGGGCGAAATAACTAATTTTTCACAACAAAAAAATCCTGTTTTTTCCAGGACTACTCTACATCTGTGTCTGCAAAAAGACGGGAGGCCTCCCAAGTGTGCAAGGAGCTCTTCGCTAACAGAGTTCGCTTTGCACTTCTATACCCAGCATCACTTTGCATCTCTCATGAAGACCGAACTGAGATATTCAAATCACTGGCACAGGCAAAGGAATTTCTAAAGCCTAATGTGTCCTTTCTCCAAGAAACGCATTGGTCTAAATCCTGCACGACCTCACTGCACGATAGATGGATAGCGGAATGTGTCACTGCCAGATTCAGGAAAAAGACTAGTGGAGTGGCAATTCTTTTTAGCAAAATCTGAGGGTAGATTTCTTTATTTTGGAAAATGTTATTATATACATAGAAAAAGTGATACAATATTATCATATAAATAGATGTGTATAGCCTGTGTAGACTTTACATAAAACAGAACAGACATTCGCTTTTCTGAATGGGTCCGAAGGAGTCAAATGTTTGTTAGAAGTTGATGCTTATCATTTCCATGAAGATAAACATTACAAAGAACAGGGTTAAGAAACACAAGAAAAACATACAAATGAACACAAAGGTGGGGGTTTGGTTCACCAATTTGTCAATTAGATGTTAGCTTGCCAACCACTTCAATGTACCCCATGTAGGCAAGTCCCTAACTAAGAAAGCATAAATAGAATCTAAGACACATAAATGGCATTGAAACTTAAACACAGAAAATACCTGTAGACTGCTGCAAAGGACTGTACAGAAACAGGTGTGGTTTAAATAGGAGTAAACTGACAGAGCAGAGGGATAGAGAGAAAACCTGGAATGAAACATAAGGACAGGCAGAAGGGAAAACATAACAGGAATACAGGGCAGGACAGGAATACTGGGCAAGGCAGGAATATGCATAAATAATAAACAAGAAAGCAAAGCAAGAAGGATACAGAAAATCCTGGATGAGCCTGCGGTTACATGTTTGCATGGTTACAGTTTGTTCGAAAGCATTTTGCCATCTCTATTGCTGTTGTAGTACCATTTTTGTTTTATTATGCTTAGAGCCTTTTTTATTTTTTTCACATAATTTGATCTTACTTTGGTTTTGAAGATTGGAAATGATCAGGGAAATATTTCTGTTCGGATTGAATTTGTTCAATCTCTCTTATTTTTCTTTTTTATTTATTTTTATTTATCAAATATAGAAAAAAACAGTTACAATTTATACTCTTTAAATACAATATTATATCTATAAAATTACATCTATGACAGTTTGTGCAAAAGTGATTCTTTTCTCTTTTTTGCAAGTTGGTGCCAGGCATTTTTTCCCCCTTCTTTAATTTAATATTTATGTTGTTGTTTAATATTTTGCCAGTTTTGACAGATTTCTTTGTATCTTGTTAGGAATTTATTATTTAACCAAAATGCTTTTTCCATTTGAGCTTGGTACTGGATCTGTTGTTCCAGTTGTAACCAGGTTGGGGAAATAGGTCCAATTTCTAACTATTTCTAGCTTTGCTGCAAGTATTATGTGAATCAATAGGGATTGCAGATCTTTTTCCTTTACCGGTGGATTTAAGTGGAAGAGAGCAAAATCTTATGTTTTCTTTTATCATGTTTGAAATTTTAGTTTCTATCTGTTTCCATATGTTTATATCTATATGTGGACACTCCCACCATATATGCTTAAAAGATACATCTGTACATTCACACCTCCAGCATTTTATTATATTACAAATTTTCTGGAGTTAGATGCCACCGAAATATTAGTTTGTAGAAAGTTTCTATCAGACTGGTCGAGTGAACGCATTTTTGGGTGTTATTTATTGCTTTACTCCAATCATCCTCTGGATATGTAATATATAATTCTTCTCCCCATGCTTTTATGTGTCTGCAAGTTTTTTATTGAAGTAAGGATTATCCAATATGTCATATGCTCTTTGTGTTAAATTTTCCTGCCACTTCCCCAAGAGGAAGTCTTAATTTTTTTTCCTCTTCCTCATGCTCTCTGGTTACAATTTCCCTTATTGCATAATGTCTAATTCTTAAGTAGTTATAATATTCAACTTGCTCTTATTGGTACTTTTCTTTTATAGTGTTAAATTCAAGGACTTTCCTTTTTTTCATTACTATTTGATTTGTATTTATTAGTCTCTTTTGTAGCCATTTTTTTCCCCTTAAGTTTCGGAATCAAATGTTCCAATGTGTTCATTTGGGGCATTTTGTTTTAAATTATATTTTGGCCAATTAGATTTCAAGATAGATTCCCAATTTTTTATTAAATCATGGACTATATGGTTTTTACATTTTTTAAACAATTTTGATGCCCAGATTAATGATCTTAGTTTAACCTTATGTAAGCACTCTTGTTCGTTTTTGTACCAGGGATATGTCTCTGGTGAATCTTTAAACCAGGGAGCTATGTGTGTTATCACTGAAGCTTGATATCATTTTAAAACATTTGGTATCTGCAGGCCCCCATCTCTGGATCTTCTAGAGGTAACCTTAAATTAAATTCTCTCAGTTTTCTTTGCCCAAATAAATTTATTGAATAATCTTTGAAACTCTACCAGAATTAAAGATGATACATGAATTGGAATGGATCTAAAAAGAAACTGCAATTTGGGGAGAACATTATAATTTGTAACGTTTATTCTTCTACTCCAAGATATATACAGGGGACTCCACTCATCTAGTTTTCTCCTCAAATCCATAGACTGAAAATATATTTTCACTATTTCTTCTTTATAAAAGGTGATATCAATGCCCAAATATTGTATTGAAAAGGCCCAAATCACTTTCAAAAATGTACACCTGAACCCAAACGCTCCCAGGTATTCTTTCATATATGTCCAGCTGACCCTGTCAAAGGCCTTCTCTGCATCCAATGACAGGATCAGCATAGATTCTCCTCTTGTGCAGGCCAAAAACATAGCCCCAAGAGTCTTACTGATGTTATCTGTTGTAGATCTACCCAGAATAAATCCGGATTGATCGATATGGATTAATTTATGTATACATTTCCTCAATCTACTGGCCAAGACCGAGGAATAATTTAAGTATCCACATTAATCAATGAAATAGGACGGAATTTTTTTTATATCCACCTTATCTTTTCCCGGTTTAAGCATCGGGACAATGTCTGGCCGGAGCTTTTCCTTCCTAAATTGTTTTGATTTTATTATTTCATTGAAGAGAGTGAAGAGAGTTAGACCAAGCTCATCCCTATATATTTTATAAAAGAGGTTTGAAAACCCATCTGGGCCAGGTGATTTATTTACTTTTAGATTGCTCATCACTTTTTAAACTTCTTCATGGTTAATAGGGGCATTTAATTCTTCCAAGTCTACTTCATCTAATTTAGGTAACTTAAGACTTTCCAAATATGTCTTCATTTCTTCTTTGTTACATTGGTTTTAATTTTTTTGATTATTTAAGTTATACAAATTAAAGTAACATTTCTCAAAGTGCCTTGATATTTCACTCAGTTCTAAGACTGTTTTTCCCCCTACTATAATTTTATTTATTATGTTTTTGCATTTGGTTTTTTTAACATATTGGTCAGAAGTTTGTCTGCTTTATTTCCTCTTATATACCAGAGTTGTTTTAGTTTGAGCATATTATACTTTATCTTTTCATAATTTCGTTCTTTTATTTTCTCTTTTATATTTTTAATCTTTTCAATTATTATATCTTGAGGATTTTGTTTATTCATCATTTCTAGTTGGGCAAGTTCCACCATTAATTGTTGAAGATTTGCACTCCTTTTTCTTTTTTCCAACAATGACATTTTTATAATACTCCCTCTTATCACTGCCTTCAAGGCACACCACCTTGTTGAGATCAAAATATCTTTTGCTTGATTTTCTTTTATATAGTTTTTTTTTTTTATATATCTTTCCATATTGATTCACAATTCTGCTTACTTTTTAACAAACATTCATTAAGTCTCCATGTTAAAGGTGAATATTTTTTGTATTTTGATTTTAATACTACCTTAACAGGGGAGTGGTCTGACCAAATTGCTGGCAAAATATTAGTGGTAATATCATTATCAAACATGTCTTTCCTTACTATAAATAGATCAGTCCGCGAATATGATTGTTTAGGGTGTGAGATGTGCGTGTATTCTTTTGTGTTAGGATTTAGTGTTCTCCAATAATTTTACTGGGTTTAGTGCCACATGATAATACATAATGACAATAATACATAAATAATGATACATCAATCTGGGAAGCTAGCTCAATGGATGCACCATGCCAGTAATTGGGGGAAGCTTTATTCTTTTATTCACACACCATGGGCCTGTCAAGGCAAGGACAGCACTTTCTAGTTTTTCACAAGAAAGTTATATACATCCTTAGAAGTGTAATATGAACTCTCATAATTACAAACATTCTCAAAATGCAACTTTTACCTGGTTCCACTCAGTTTTAATTTTCTACATCGGTACTAAGTACAAACCATTTAAATCAAAACAGACAGTATTATGTGCTATGCTGTCAACTCTTGTGCTGACAACCATAGCTGGTTTCATGAATAGATTGGTCCGTTTTTCTGTAACTAGGTGGCAATCTATTGACATAGGCATCGTTGGATTCTCGGGACCCATTCAAGATAAAATCTATTAACTTTATTATTTGGACACAGATGTAAATGGGAAAATAAGGCCACAGCTGTTTAATGTATAAATATATATTAAAATGATAAATAACATAGAAAAAAGGTCATTGCCCACACATACCTGCCATCCCCCAATTATACAAAATACTAAGGCAATGAGCCCAAACATAAAAATAACATAACATGTAATTACAACATAAAAGTGCAATTCCTGAATAAACCTTTTATAGAGGCATACCGAGATACCATACCACCCGGGTAATGAGCCACAGGCCAGCTCATACCCACCAACCATAATAACCCCCACAGGACCAGTTCCCTGACGATGCACATTCCTATCCTAATTATTATCTCCCAAACCCCATTACCTCCTAAACCGCTGCCACAAACCCAGTCCTTGACACCTTAAGCTGCCATAAAAAGTGCCCTTTCCAACCTAGACTGAAAACCCATGTTGAGGAAATCAATCCCAATGTCTGACAGGTGAACACCATCTGCCATGTAGTACTCTGGCAACTGCGCCTCCAACTCCCTATGCCGAATCACCACACCTCCCATTCTCCTGACAAAGGCCGACATTAAACGATTAATCTTACTCCTGTTTTTTCCCAAAGCCACCTGGTCCCTAGCATGTCTCCACTGAAATCTGGGCACTGTCTCGGACCAGACCACAGACACCCCTGGTAAACAATCCCTCAACCTATTAATATCCTGTCTCATGGTACGGACCAACAACCTCTGAGGAACGGGCCCTAAATCATTCCCCCCAGCATGTAAGAGGACTACATCTGGCCGCATCCCCCTATTCAGTAAATTAATCAGTTCAGCAAATACAACCAATTCCACTGAACCCGAACCATTTAATTTCCAGATGAGCCCTAGAAAACCCCAACTGCTGGCCATCAGGACGAGTTGCAGCTCTTCGCTTAGCCCAAAATACGAAGGAATGACCAATTATCCAAGCGACCAAACCTGGGGAGACACAAAATTACACCCAATAACCTGAAAATCCACAGCCTAACCACCCACCAAGCCCTTCAAAGCTCCACAAGAATGTCTTCACCCAACTAACCATGCTGGACGGAGATTGGAGCGAAACCTCTGAGAATCCCACCTCCCAATCTTCTTTACCATGTCCTCGCCTATTTCACTAGAAAATGTTTAGTAATATCCTCCCAACACCGAACCTTAAAACAGAACGCCATAGCCGCCATATAGTTATCCAAAGTCGCCGGGGAAGCCCCCCCCCCCCCCCCCCGCAAATAAACTAGTGAGAAACCACAGGAATGTGGATCACATGGTATGCAGCCCCACGTCACCCACCTGCCCCACCATATCCTCCCATTTCGCCAAGATCTTAGAGTAAGATATCCACATGCTCGGGGCCAGGGAAGCCCTCACACACCGCCCAAACAGGAGGTCCCGAGACGCCACATCTCCTCCGGGCAGACCTGACCCACCTCGTCTGCATCCGGTGCCAACGCCCGAAACTGCGCCCACTGGAAACAAGACAAAGAATCAGCGATCCCGTTAAGGAAACCCAGAACATGTTGAGCACGGAAAAAGATGTTCCGTGACATACACAACAGCACAAAATCACGCAGCAAACAGACCACTGGCGCAGAGAAAGTTGACAGATTGTTAACCGCCTGGACCACCACCATGTTATCTGTAAAAAATATCACCTTCCTACCTCTCAGTTGTTCCCCCCACAGCATCAGAGACACCACCAAAGGGAAAAGCTCCAAGAAGGCCGCGATTGAGAGCACCTGGCCCGTGCCTGAGGGGGAGCCGGCGCTGCAATATCCAAGGCCTGCATCCCCGCCTGCCGCCTCGAGCCCGACTGCATGGCCGGAGCACCGATAAGCCCCGCCCCAGCACTACTCACCAGAGGTTGTGAGAGACGTCCTACAGGCCTGGGCCTCCTCGCCGACCGCTCCTGCCACATCCCCTTCGAGGAGGAACCTCCAGTGCCCTCTTCCCGTCCCGCAGGCGACCCGCTTCTCTGTCTCCCTTGTCGGCATGCATCCTCAGGGCTCAGCCTAGTCCTCTGTTGCGGCCTCCGTTCCACCACCGCTCCCACCGCTGTCATCACCGGTTGCAGATGGTCTGTGATCCTTCCGGAGCCTCCATCCAGTGCAGCAGCCCGAATCCCCTTCAGCATGGAGTCCAGAGCCGCTTCCATCCTGAAAAACAGGTGCGTTTAACCCACAACTATCACTTTGCCTATTAGTTAAAATCTGAATGATTTTAAAATGGAAGGGTCGATTTATATGACTCATCCCACAGCTGTGACATCAGAATGAACTTAACCCTTTCCTGGGTCCCAACTCCTCACCCTGTCAAAGCTCCTTGCACTTAAGCAGTTCCAGGAGCATCATTATCCTAAATACATAGGATGTTGTTCTGTTTTCTTTAAATGGTCTCCTCAGGCTTCTATCTCTAACAATGAAATTGCAATTAAACTTAACATATTGCAGTGAAATAATTAAGTAGCATTTTGAATGTCACATGAATTCATGGTCTGCAAGCCACTGTCATGTGCACTTCCTATCTCCTGATTCTCCATGCTTCAATCCATTTGGGATGTTTCTGTGTTTCTATAAGGGGCAATGTATCAGCACTGACAAATCTTTTGTTGGTTTGAGGAAATAAATGTATGTGTATACTGGGAGGTCTTACGTGAAGTACAAGAAACAAATACAGTAAATAATGTAAAATGATATGTTGAAGTTGCTTTTTTATGTATGAATCACTGTGACATCTACGGGGGTCATGTATAAAAGTGTCAGGACACATTTAAAAAGAAGCAGAGATTTTCAGTGCGGGAGAGGGACCTCCACCAAATACTGCTAGGCGGTGATTCCCAGACACTAATCAGGCACTGATTTTGTATACATTGGCTGCGACAGCGCATCAACGGCCAGCACAACCAGAATATATATACATATTTGTTGTAACCAGCGCCGAGGCACACGCTGATTGCGTTGTGTGTTATATACATGACCCCTATCGTCTTTAATAATCTGACTTACTTTGTGACAGCTTTTTCTCATTTGTATTTTTCTTAAGATATTCCAGTGGAGAAGGTACTTTGACCTTGGCTGGCCCTATGGTCCTGTAAGTTGCTTTATTGTCCTATTGTTCAACTTTGAGTCCCTGTATATTGAGGTGTACCTAGGGCAAAAACATGTTGTCTACCATTAAAAATAAACATACTCAATAACTCAAATACTTCCCAATATAATTTACTCTGTAAATTGTTTTTATTGTATTATTACATACAATTCATTGTGAGCAATATGTGGACATATCACCCTATTAGCTGCCCCATGGCTGAAGATTGAAAACGGTCTCTGCCTATGTCTCCCATGGCTAGGAGAACTTTTTTTTTCTCCTAATTCAGGCCTTTGCTTTCAGTTTCGTGACACACTGTATAGATAATTTGCAATCATTTTTACTCAGCATCCACAGAATAAGCAATGTTTAGGTGTAGTCTCTTTAACTCTGAGTGCAGTCATTTGCTTACTGTCCTGGCATCCAAAGGATTACATGATGTAGTTAAATGCATTTCTTCAGTAGATCAATAAATAAATTAAATTGTATATAAAACCACACAAGCTAAACATGGTCTGGTTTATACTCACCTAGGTGCCTTGGATCTTTTAACCTCCTGAGGCTTTCTCTCCCTGCTCTACGCTTCTGAATGCTTTCCTCTCTAGAGATACAGCTAGCTACCTTCTGTTGTTGCCATGTAGACCCTTATCTCCTCGGCAGAGCATTGTTTACGTCACACGCATTTTTTTGCAATATGTTAAACATCTAGTTCCCCTTAGTGACAAGACATTTTTACCTTGACATGGTCCCCTTGCCGCTGCCATCCGAATTTTCCGCAGCCGATGGCACAGACTGCAAGCTCCACCCCCTCGCGCAACGCGTGCCTGAGTGTCGGATGTCGTCACGTGACATCCTGTCACTCAGCACGCCGACCAAGTTCAGCTGCAGCACAAATGTCCCCCTCCCCTGCAGTGAGGTAAAGCAGCAGGGAGGGGGACACGTTAAGAAAAAACCCCCAAGAAAAGACTGTGTGAGGTGGGTGTGTGTTTGTATGTATTGTAAAGTAGGTGTGTGTGAGGTGTTTGGATATATACTGGTATATGTAAAGTAGGTGTGTGTGAGGTGTTTGGATATATGAGTATATGTAAAGTAGGTGTGTGTGAGGTGTTTGGATATATGTGTATATGTAAAGTAGGTGTGTGTGAGGTGTTTGGATATATGTGTATATGTAAAGTAGGTGTGTGTGAGGTGTTTGGATATATGTGTATTTGTAAAGTAGGTGTGTGTGTGAGATGTTTGTGTATATATATGGGTATATGTAAAGTAGGTGTGTGTGAGGTGTTTGTATATATATGGGTATATGTAAAGTAGGTGTGTGTGTGAGGTGTTTGTATAAATGTGTGTAAGTAAAGTAGGTGTGTGTGAGATGTTTGTATATATATGGGTATATGTAAAGTAGGTGTGTGTGAGATGTTTGTATATATATGGGTATATGTAAAGTAGGTGTGTGTGATGAGTTTGGATATATGTGTATATGTAAAGTAGGTGTGTGTGTGAGATGTTTGTATATATATGGGTATATGTAAAGTAGGTGTGTGTGAGGTGTTTGTATATATATGGGTATATGTAAAGTAGGTGTGTGTGTGAGGTGTTTGTATAAATGTGTGTATGTAAAGTAGGTGTGTGTGAGATGTTTGTATATATATGGGTATATGTAAAGTAGGTGTGTGTGTGAGGTGTTTGGATATATGTGTATATGTAAAGTAGGTGTGTGTGTGAGGTGTTTGTATATATGTGTATATGTAAAGTAGGTGTGCGTGAGGTGTTTGTATATATGTGTATGTGTAAAGTAGGTGTGTGTGAGGTGTTTGTATATATGGGTATATGTAAAGTAGGTGTGCGTGAGGTGTTTGTATATATGTGTATGTGTAAAGTAGGTGTGTGTGAGGTGTTTGGATATATGTGTATATGTAAAGTAGGTGTGTTTGTATAGATGTGATGTAGGCGTGTGTGTTAATGAATTGCATTTATGTTTGATTGATTGTCTGGCTCCTAAAAAAAAATTTTGGCTCCTAAAATCAAATTACATTTGTCAAGCCCTGTTATAGGTCAGTGGTCACATATTATGTTTTGGGGAATTGCACAGCCTATTTTCATAATAGTGTTTGTTTTACAATTTCTTTCTTTTCACCTCGTGGGTGAGCTCTTAGAACAATTTTTTTATTTTTACATGCCCACTAAAACACTTCTTATACACATTATATATGACATTCACACACTCACTCAAGCTGACACACACACACTGTCAGTTACTTACCTGATCCAGGCATCTCTTTGCTTTAAGCTCCATGTGTGAAGGAGGAACTGAGCCAATCACAGCGGGGCTTCTGAACTCTCAGCCAATCAGGAGAGTTGAAAGGTCTCACCTGATTAGCTGAGACCTCCTTCTATCAAGCTCCCATGGAAACAGGAAAAAAAAAAAAAGACCGCTGCATGAAGCAGCAAAGTGCCGCCTCTGCCCATTAAAGGGCCGCGACCTGGATTAGGACTTGGAAAAAGTTGTTTTTTTTTCAATGATAACATGAAAGTTACTATTATAATATATAATTTATTCTTTCGCTGGTTATTTGCATGGTAGATAACCTTGTGTCTTCACTAAAGAAAGTTCTTGATAGTTGGGATAAGGTTTATACCAGTTTTTCTTTAGGCCCTGGAAAAAAGAATAAATAATTAGTACATTGTGTAAGGCTCACAGGAACAAATTCTGTTTTCTGCAAAACTCTTACCCCACTTTGTTTTTGACATGGGTAACAGAGTCTGGATTTTATTTCCTTATGACTTATTGACAAGTCTCCCAATTTACCTACTTTTAGAGGGATCTTAAGCATTAAATCCAATATCAGTGGCATAGCAACCAATATGTGGCCCGTGGGCCAAATGAGCCCATAGGAAGGCTGCCGCCCAAATTACAACTATACATGTTCCATTATCTCTATAAATCTACAGTTTTGTTGGATAAAGTTGATTTACACTGTTTTTAGACTGCTTTTATAACACTGAAAAATAATCAAAATTATTTTTCTATGGGTAACGGGCTATTCTGTAACAGAACAAAATGATACACACACGCTTTACTGATCATATGGCCCATAAAGTCTTAGATACCCTTGTCCTAAATATAGGTGGAGACATGAAAGATTATTGAACCAGGTTATGGTATTGGTAGAACCATATAATATCCTATGATTAATATAAAATGAACACCACTTTCATTAATTTTTCAAGACTTTTTTGCTTGACTGCTACTGTAAGGAGGGATTCTTTTATTATCTGTTGGCAACATGTACACAACCATTGCAGTAAGTCCTGGAATCTGCACCCTCTGTATGGAAAGAATTAACATCAGGATATAAGCATTGTATAGACCAAACCGTGTGTGATGCAATAATGTGACTATTCATTAGTGTCACATGCCATTACATCACTAAACTGACTAGTCCAGCACAACCAGAATATATATGTATGTCGGAACCAGCGCCGAGGCACACGCTGATTGCGCTGTGTGTTATATTCATGACCCCCATTTTCTTTAATAATCTTACTTACTTTGTGACAGCTTTTTCCCATTTGCATTTTTTTTTAAGATACTGCCATGGGGAAGGTACAATGACCTTTGCTGGCCCCATGGTCCTGTGAGAAGATTTATTCTTCTGTTCTTCAATTATGACCGATTCCCTATATATTGAGGTGTACCTAGGGCAAAAATGTTGTCTACCATTAAAAATAAACATACTCAATAACTCAAATACTTCCCAATATAATTTACTCTGTAAAATGTTTTTAATTGTATTATTATTACATACAATTAATTGTGACTAATACGTGGATCACAATCACCCTATTAGCTGCCCCATGGCTGAAGATTGAAAAAGCTGAATAGATTTTACTACTGACACACTTAAAATAATGCACACCAATCAGCCTGGATTACAAATCATTAAAGGGACTGTGGCAGCTAAACATTTGTTTTTACTGTGAATGTAGAGCAGAAAATTATCTATCCATTGTATTGGCAGAAACATGTGTTTTAAATGTGTCTGCGGAGTCTGCTGCTTATGACATCACCTGTGGCACGGTATGCAAATGCTCACTTTTTGAATGGGGAAACGTATAATTTGCATACAATGCCACAGGTGATGTCATAAACAGCAGACGCCACAGCCACATTTAAAACACATTTTTCTGCTAATTTAGGCATTTACTTGCAGTTTTGCGAATACAATGTATAGATCATTGTCAGTATGTTTATGCTGTATATGTACAGTAAATACAATGTTCAGGTGATACAGTCCTGTTAACCTAGTGGCACTCATTTTTGGGAAAACCTTGTCCTGTGAGTCCATGTCTCTCTGACGTCACACATGTTGAAGTATTGCAGATTTCGGCAGGGATCCACAGGGTCTGTAAATACCCTAACTGGGTCTCTGCCTATGTCTCCCATGGCAAGGAGAACATTTTTTTTATCCTAATTTAGGCCTTTGCTTTCAGTTTCGTTACACACTGTAGAGATAATTTGCAATCATTTTTACTCAGCATCCACAGAATAAGCAATGTTTAGGTGTAGTCTCTTTAACTCTGAGTGCAGTCATTTGCTTACTGTCCTGGCATCCAAAGGATTACATGATGTAGTTAAATGCATTTCTTCAGTAGATCAATAAATAAATTAAATTGTATATAAAACCACACAAGCTAAACATGGTCTGGTTTATACTCACCTGGGTGCCTTGGATCTTTTCACCTCCTGAGGGATAAGATTATTTATATTTTCTGCAGGACACAGGTCCTTCATCTTCATAAGATGCCTTAACGTAAGTAAATAGCTAGCTTGCTTTCTCTCTAACTGCTCCTCACTTCTGAATGCTTTCCTAGCGATCCAGCTCTCAGTTATATTCTGTTGTTGCCATGGAGACCCTTATCTCCTCGGCAGAGCATTGTTTATGTCAGAAGCTATGGTTTTTTTTCCTACTGCAAAACTTTATTTAAACATTTCAAACTACGAACAAACGAAAGTTTTCATTTATTTACAAAATACAATTACAATTCTTGCAAAATATTTAATCACCAACAACAACACACAGACTGTTGTTTCGTTTTCTGGCAGAACTTGGACTGCAAACTCATAGTTGCCAGCAGTCCTGAATTTGCCAGGGCAGTCCTGGCCAGTTAAATTCTGTCCAGGCATTCATGTGGGCTATGCATAGTCAGTATGCATGATGCATTGCGTTTAAACTGTTTGACGGACATACAGTTTGGATATTCGCACTGAAAGAGTGATACAGTAAAGACAAACATACATGGAATAAGCATGAGGCTGAACATAAGATAAGACCAATGATCAAAATAGGCAGGGCTTAAATATTTGTCAACTTTAGGAGCCTATTAGACAAATTCAGGAGCCAGGCTGGCTACTTTTAGGAGCCAGTGAAATGTAAATGTTAACTCCCAGCAATATATAGTGAGTAGGGTTGCCACCTTTTTCGTAAAATAATGGCCAGGTGGCAACCCTAATAGTGAGCCAGACACAGCATAGCTCACATGAATATATAGGGACAGGCATGGTATAGAAATGCTCCCATCAATATATAGTGTGCAAGGTAGAGACGTGCTACAGCCAGGGCCGGCGCCACCTATAGGTGAAGTAGGTGCCGTCATATGGTCCATTTTTTCCAAGGGGCGTCCGCATGCTCCTATTTTTCTGCCACAATGCGGCACTGAGGGAGGGAGGCGGATCTCACCGGGGATAGGGTTGCCACCTTTTCTTCAAAAAAATACCGGCCTTGGTACTGTTTCCATAGACTTAACATTAGCCTGATGCATATTTTTTACCGGCCTGCCGGTAAAATACAGGCCAGGTGGCAACCCTAACCGGGGATGAGGTGAAGGTGCGCCAGCTCCTTCAATAGGAAAGACCACAGACATGGGAGGTTGGGGGGGAACGATCACCTTAAGAATGTTTTTTTTTTTATTTTTTTGCCTAGATTGGTACAGCAGAGCTCCCATTAATATATAGTGATCCTATCTTTGGCACATCCCATCCTCCATAACCTCCCTGTCAATCTTGCATTCGCTCCATACCATCTATGTCTTGTGCTCTCTCCATGCAACCCATGTCTGTCCCTCTCCCCCATGCCATCCATGTCTGTCCCTCTCCCCCATGCCATCCATGTCTGTCCCTCTCCCCCATGCCATCCATGTATGTCTCACTCCCCCATGCCATCCATATCTGCCTCTCTCCCCTATGACATCCATGTCTCTCTCCCCCATGCCATCCATGTCTGTCCCTCTCCCCCATGCCATCCATGTCTGTCCCTCTCCCCCATGACATCCATGTCTGTCCCTCTCCCCAATGCCATCCATGTATGTCTCACTCCCCCATGCCATCCATATCTGCCTCTCTCCCCTATGACATCCATGTCTCTCTCGCCCATGCCATCCATGTCTGTCCCTCTCCCCCATGCCATCCATGTCTGTCTCACTCCCCCATACCATCCATATCTGCCTCTCCCCCTATGCCATCCATGTCTCTCTCCCCCATGCCATCCATGCCTGTCTCGCACTATCCATGCCATCTATTTCTGTCTCTTTCTTTTTCTTTCTCGGCATGCCATTTTTGTCTTTATCCTCTCCACCATATATACGCCCAGGGCCGGACTGGGAACAAAAACCAGCCCTGGAAAAATTTATATACCAGCCCCATCGCATAGGATTTTTAAACCAGCCCATAGCAGAATATAATTTTTTTGTTCATAGAAGGGAAAATCATGCATTTTTAAAAGCACATCTGAACAGTGTATTATTTATAGATAAGACTGATATATAAGCCTGTCTAGGGCAAGATATATAACTCCAGTATGTACACAGAGTTATATGAATTGCCCTGTGCAGAGGTATATATCAGGGCAGTGTGTGAGACATATCCTGTCTCTCGCATATCTGTAGCCTGTCTCTCTCTGTCCTTTCTGTGGCGTCTCTCTCTGTCCTTTCTGTGGCGTCTCTCTCTCTCTCTGTCCTTTCTGTGGCGTCTCTCTCTCTGTCCTTTCTGTGGCGTCTTTCTCTCTGTCCTTTCTGTGGCGTCTTTCTCTCTGTGTCCTTTCTGTGGCGTCTCTCTCTGTGTCCTTTCTGTGGCGTCTCTCTCTGTCCTTTCTGTGGCGTCTCTCTCTCTCTGTCCTTTCTGTGGCGTCTCTCTCTCTCTGTCCTTTCTGTGGCGTCTCTCTCTCTCTGGCCTTTCTGTGGCGTCTCTCTCTCTCTGTCCTTTCTGTGGCGTCTCTCTCTCTCTCTCTCTCTGTGTCCTTTCTGTGGCATCTCTCTCCCCCTTCCCCCTTAGTGTCTTTCACCCCCTCCCCTCCCCCTGTAGTGTCTTTCACCCCTTTCCCCCTGTATTCTTTCACCCCTTCTCCCTGTAGTCTTTCACCCCCCCCCATTCCCCCTGTAGTGTCTTTCACCCCCCCCCTTCCCCTTGTAGTGTCTTCACCCCCCTTCTCCCTGTAGTGTCTTCACCCCCCTTCTCCCTGTGGTGTCTTCACCCCCCCTTCCCCCTGTAGTGTCTTCACCCCCCTTCCCCTGTAGTGTCTTTCACCCCCCCGTAGTGTCTTTAACCCCCCCCCGTAGTGTCTTTCACCACCCCCCCGTAGTGTTTTTCACCCCCCCTTCCCCCTGTAGTGTCTTCACCCCCCCTTCCCCCTGTAGAGTCTTTCACCCCCCTTCTCACAGGAGTGTCTTTCACCCCCCCTAGTGTCTTTAACCCCCCCCCCCCGTAGTGTCTTTCACCACTACCACCCCTGTAGTGTCTTTCACCCCCTCCCCTTTCCCCTGTATGTCTCACTCACCTTGGTTTCTCTGCTTCCCATCCCGCCGCCGGTGGAACACCGGAACTGCTGCTGCATCATCCGGCGGCAGCAGGCGAACTTCTTAAAGCGGCGACGGCCGCCGAATTGCTTAAAGTGGCCCACCGCCACTTTAAGCAATTCGACGGCCGTCGCCGCTTTAAGAAATTCGCCTGCTGCCGCCGGATGCTGCAGCAGCCGAACTCTTCACTTGTGAAGACTCACAAGTGGCCAAGGCGGCCCCGGGGCAGGCGGCCCACCGGGATTTTTCCCGGTATCCCGGTTGGCCAGTCCGGCCCTGTATACGCCCCTCTTTTCTCTTTCTCCCCATGTCTGTATTTTCCTCTACCCCAGTGTTAACAGATTTTTCATAATAATTTTTTACCTTCTTTTTAAATAATAAATATTCTGATTTAATGCTATTTCATCACTGGGGTTCTTGGAGCGAAGTAATGGCCCGCCTCCTCCCAATGGACTATGGACCCTGTCTCTGTGTTTGATATGGGGGTACACAGTTTGGGGCCACCAGCGGCACACTGTCTCCAGTCTCTCAGAAGGTGTTATGGAAGGTTGTTATTTTACTTTTGCAATATGTTAAACATCTAGTTCCCCTTAGTGATAAGACATTTTTACCTTGACTTTCCCTTGGTGACAATGGCTGTTTTGACATTTCTGGGGTGTTTGTGTTTAGCTGTAATTTTCTTCTTTCTCACATACTGTACCCACACAAATTATATGTTGTTTTTATCGTCATAAGAAGGGCTTTCATTAGATACCATTATGTTCATCATATCTTATAATTTACTACAAAAAAAATCCTAAAATATGATGAAAAATTAAAAAAAAAAACACTTCTTTCTAACTTTGACCTAAAATATAATTTACACAAATACAATCATTAAAAAAGACCCTGTCTAAATAGTTTCTAAATGTTGTCCCGAGTTAAGAAATATGCATTTTTTTTGTTTTTTCCTATATTGACCTTTTGACCCCAACCCGAACCCTAAATTGAATCCTAACACTACATTTTACCCCAACTCTAACCCTTAATCCCTATCCCTTAATATTTTTTATTTTAATTTTAACCCTATCCCTTATGCTAAAAATTATTTAATTTTAACCCCATTGGCGATTCTAACTATAATACCAGTTTTTAGCTAATTAAAGCTTTTTTTTTTTTTTTTACATTGCAATGTTACTTGCTGCCTCTAGGGGCAGTCAAGCAGCATATTCAGAGCGACGGAAGTGAATTTTCTTTCACTTACGAAGCTCTGAGCACAAGAGGTATTGCCATATGTCAAATGCCCCATTGTCTTTATGTAAGTCATTCAGTGTCCTTTTTTATCTGAGTGTACTCTGGAGGTATCTGGACTTGACACCTTTGTATCCAGAAAGTTGTGAGGCAGGATTTCCCCACTGTATGTCCTACTGTTTTGTTGTGTTCATTAAGTGTTTGTATTTAAAGGTGTGAAAATGAGTCATGTCATATTTGTTTGTGTATAAATATTTGTGTTGTTTTCAAATAAATGGTCATTCCTGTTCCACTCATATACTGGTGTGTGTCCATTCCTGCGGCAGAACCTTCGGATCTGTTAGCATTGAGCTTATTACATGGCAGCCTTTGTAAGGGCTGTACTTGGAGGCAATGATTTATCATGTGACATGTTATAATGCAAGAGCACTATGTAGTTATTTTTTATTTTAAATTTGTAAATCACTTTGCAACACCATGTAAAATTTGACCTTTGCAATGAATGGTTAACCAATTGTATTAATTAAGCACTAGTTCACTGTTAGCCACACTTATGATTAAGCGTCAGTAGACGCGAAACGCGTTGTGTTTCCCTGTGATTTGTTAACCACTGCTGTGGCTTCACTACAATAAATATTTTCGTTATTACAACATCCCCGGAGGTTCGGTTTGTCTACTCCCGTCGTCCACTGTTTCACCTGAGCACAAAGGGTTAATCACCAGCAGCTTCTCAACACCACTTGCCAGCTTTTTCATAATAATTTTTTACCTTCTTTTTAAATAATAAATATTCGGATTTAATGCTATTTCGTCACTGGGGTTCTTGGAGAGAAGTAATGGCCCGCCTCCTCCCAATAGACTATGGACCCTGTCTCTGTGTTTGATATGGGGGTACACAGTTTGGGGCCGCCAGCGGCACACTGTCTCCAGTCTCTCAGAAGGTGTTATGGAAGGTTATTATTTTACTGTTGCAATATGTTAAACATCTAGTTCCCCTTAGTGACAAGACATTTTTACCTTGACTTTCCCTTGGTGACAATGGCTGTTTTGACATTTCTGGGGTGTTTGTGTTTAGCTGTAATTTTCTTCTTTCTCACATACTGTACCCACACAAATTATATGTTGTTTTCATCGTCATAAGAAGGGCTTTCATTAGATACCATTATGATCATCATATCTTATAATTTAGATGTAATGCTATTTCGTCACTGGGGTTCTTGGAGAGAAGTAATGGCCCGCCTCCTCCCAATAGACTATGGACCCTGTCTCTGTGTTTGATATGGGGGTACACAGTTTGGGGCCACCAGCGGCACACTGTCTCCAGTCTCTCAGAAGGTGTTATGGAAGGTTATTATTTTACTGTTGCAATATGTTAAACATCTAGTTCCTCTTAGTGACAAGACATTTTACCTTGACTTTCCCTTGGTGACAATGTCTGTTTTGACATTTCTGGGGTGTTTGTGTTTAGCTGTAATTTTCTTCTTTCTCACATACTGTACCCACACAAATTATATGTTGTTTTTATCATCATAAGAAGGGCTTTCATTAGATACCATTATGTTCATCATATCTTATAATTTACTACAAAAAAAATCCTAAAATATGATGACAAATTTAAAAAAAAACCACTTGTTTCTAACTTTGACCTAAAATATAATTTACACAAATACAATCATTAAAAAAGACCCTGTCTAAATAGTTTCTAAATGTTGTCCCGAGTTAAGAAATATGCATATTTTTTTTGTTTTTTCCTATATTGACCTTTTGACCCCAACTCGAACCCTAAATTTAATCCTAACACTACATTTTACCCCAACTCTAACCCTTACGCTATCCCTTAATATTTTTTATTTTAATTTTAACCCTATCCCTTATGCTAAAAATTATTTAATTTTAACCCCATTGGCGATTCTAACTATAATACCAGTTTTTAGCTAATTAAAGCTTTTTTTTTTTTTTTTACATTGCAATGTTACTTGCTGCCTCTAGGGGCAGTCAAGCAGCATATTCAGAGCGACGGAAGTGAATTTTCTTTCACTTACGAAGCTCTGAGCACAAGAGGCATTGCCATATGTCAAATGCCCCATTGTCTTTATGTAAGTCATTCAGTGTCCTTTTGTATCTGAGTGTACTCTGGAGGTATCTGGACTTGACACCTTTGTATCCTGAAAGTTGTGAGGCAGGATTTCCCCACTGTATGTCCTACTGTTTTGTTGTGTTCATTAAGTGTTTGTATTTAACCCCTTGGCGACACAGGACGGACTAGGTCCGTCCTGTGTCAAAACGAGCACTGAAAGCGGAGTTTTTCCGCTTTCAGTGCTCTGATGGTATTGTAACGATGCTTCCGTGTGGAAGCATCGTACAATACTAAAAAAAATGCCCGTCGGCATTTTGATCACTCCGGAGAGCGGGCATTTAAAAAATGAGCATAGGAAGCGAATCTTTCGCTTCCT
The DNA here is from genome assembly GCA_036172795.1 of Pelodytes ibericus. NCBI lineage: Eukaryota > Metazoa > Chordata > Amphibia > Anura > Pelodytidae > Pelodytes > Pelodytes ibericus. Next base: position 204,150,720 of record CM069859.1, read on the forward strand.
ATGCTCAGAAAGTGTTTCTGATTGCCTCGCAAGTCGAGGCAATCAGAAACACTAAAAAAAAATGCACGATCTTGGTCACTGAGTGACCAAGATGGCGCTGCCCTTCTAAGGGCAAGAGCACAGGAGGCAGGAAGTACCTGCTTCCTGTGCTCTCTGGCTGTCACACGATTGCCTCTTCACAGAGGCAATCAGTGACTGCCAGGCACACTGACAGGCAGTGGGGATGCTCTCCTGAACATCCCCACTGACTGGTCAGATCAATATTAACCCTATATTGATCTGACCAGTTATGATCTGCCTCCCTCTCCTCACATTTTTTTTAGTGAGGGAGAGAGACAGATCAAAGTTATAAAAGTAAGTAAAAGTTAAAAAAAACAATAAATACACAACACACAAATAATAAAACAATAAAAAAATTTTTATTAAAGCAATTCCCTGTGTTTAACCCCTTCCCTGCCACTGATCTTGCATAAGCAGTGATCGTGAACATCAGCGCATTTATTTTTGCTGTTTGTGCATTTTTTAGGGGTTAATTTTTTTTGTACTGTAATTTATTACAGTACTAAAAAGGCTCTTCTAAGAGTTATTAACCCCTTCTTTGCCGTCGATCACTGCTTACGCAATGATATTGACGCCAAAGCAATTTTTATCTGTCTGCATATTTTTTTTTTTTTTTTTACACATACCCGCTAGGGGATTACATGTAAAGTAAAAATATTTGAGATTTTTTTTTTTAAGCTGCCTGAGCGCATAGCGATCAGTAACAGCGAATTAGTGGCAAAGGCGGTTTGGTGATTTCTCAATTAAGCTCACCATTCGCCCTGGTCAGATCAAAATTAATCGGATCAATATTCACAAATATTGATCTGCCTCCCTCTCCTCACTTACATTTTTGTGACGGAAAGAGACAGATCAGTATTAGTGATATAAAATAACATTTTATAAAATTGGCAGGTTTTATGAAAGTCTTTCACTGTGTATTAACCCCTTCCCTGCCATTCATCACTGTGTAAGCAGTAATCTTGCACAGCAACAGTATGTTTTGCTGTCTGCACTGTTTTATGGATTAATTTCTTTGTACTGTAATGTATTACAGTACTAGATAGGCTCTTCTAAGAGCTATTAACCCCTTCTTTGCTCGAGATCACTGCTTACGCACTGATTCTGAGGCCGCGGACTCAGGGTTCGATTTTGACCCTATTCAGCTTTCTGATACATCATCTAGCGATGTATCGGTGGCTGCTGAGCCCTTGCCACAAGTAGTGATGGGGGTCTACCGATAAAAAAATATATGGTTTGGTGGGGGTAAATTTCATTGGCTGGCTTCAAAGATATATCCCATAAAGGACACGGACGCAGGTTGACTACATGTCAAAATTCCAAGTTGGAATTTTGAGATGCGCATCTCACAAATGTTGCCTTCTAGCCAAAAACAAACCAACAAACCTATGCATGGGTGCTATCCTTGTACTCGGGAGATGTTGCTGAACACATATTGGGTTGTTGTTTGGCAGTGACATATACCAGAATCTGTGAATTCATGCCTGAAGTACAATGCATGTGGAAAAAAAACTCCCAAAAAAGTACTACCACAAACTTTTACAAAGGCTGGTGGTAGAATTAGTACCTATACAGTATTAAAATACCACCATTTGAAATACCTTAGGATGTCTATTTTCCAAAAATATATGGTTTGATGGGGTAAAATTCATTGGACGGCTTCAAAAATGTTCCAAATGGAACATGGGCGCAGGCTGACTACATGTCAAAATTCCAGGTTGGAATTGCACACCCCCTAAATGTGGAATTTTAGACCCAATACAAACCAACAAACCTATGCATGGGGGGTATCCCTGTACTCAGGAGATGTTGCTGAACACATATTGAGGTGTTGGTTGGCAGTGGCAAATACCAGAATCTGAAAATTTCTGCCTGAACTACAATGTGTGTGGGGGAAAAATGACATCCCATCCCTTTGACATAGGTTGGTGGTAGAATTAGCACTTGGAAAGTGTTAAAATACCACAATTTTAAATACCCTAGGATGTCTAGTTTTCCAAAATATATGGGGTAAAATACTTTGACAGGCTTCAAAAGTGTCCCAAATGGAACATGGGCGCAGGCTGACTACATGTCAAAATTCCAAGTTGGAAATGCACCCCCCCCTAAACGTGGCCTTTTAGCCCCCAAATAATCTAACTAACCTACACATGGGTGGTATCCCTGTACTCAGGAGATGTTGCTGAACACATATTAAGGTGTTGTTTGGCACTGACACATAATAGGATCTGTGAATTCATGCCCGATGTACAATGAATGTGAAAAACAAATTACTATCCATAACATTGACATAGGCTGGTGGTAGAATTAGTGCATGAAAAGTGTTAAAATACTACCATTTGAAATACCCTAGGGTGTCTAGTTTTCAAAAATATATGGTTTTGTGGGGTAGAATACACTTTTTGGCTTCAAAAATGTCCCAAATGGGACATGGGCGCAGGTTTTCTGCACGTCAGAATTCCAAGTTGGAAAACCAAAAAGCGCACCTCTCAAATGTGGCCTTTTAACCCCCAAATAACCTAACCAACCTATACATGGGTGGTATCCCTGTACTCAGGAGATGTTGCTGAACACATATTGAGGTGTTGTTTGGCACTGACATATAACAGGATCTGTGAATTCATGCCCAAAGTACTATGTATGTGAAAAAAAATTACTATCCATAACATTGACATAGGCTGGTAGTATAATTAGTGCATGGAAAGTGTTAAAATACTACCATTTGAAATACCCTAGGGTGTCTAGTTTTCAAAAATATATGGTTTTGTGGGATAGAATACACTTTTTGGCTTCAAAAATGTCCCAAATGGGACATGGGCGCAGGTTTTCTGCACGTCAGAATTCCAAGTTGGAAAACCAAAAAGCGCACCTCTCAAATGTGGCCTTTTAACCGCCAAATAACCTAACCAACCTATACATGGGTGGTATCCCTGTACTCAGGAGATGTTGCTGAACACATATTGAGGTGTTGTTTGGCACTGACATATAACAGGATCTGTGAATTCATGCCCAAAGTACAATGTATGTGAAAAAAAATGACTACCCAAAACATTGACATAGGCTGGTAGTATAATTAGTGCATGGAAAGTGTTAAAATACTACCATTTGAAATACCCTAGGGTGTCTAGTTTAAAAAAATATATGGTTTTGTGGGGTAGAATACACTTTCTGGCTTCAAAAATGTCCCAAATGGGACATGGGCACAAGTTTTCTGCATGTCAGAATTCCAAGTTGGAAAACCAAAATGCGCACCCCCTAAATGTGGCCTTTTAGCCCCAAAACAAACCAACAAACCTATGCATGGGTGGTATCCCTGTACTCAGGAGATGTTGCTGAACACATATTGAGGTGTTATTTGGAAATACCCCTTCACATTTTAAGGTAATGTTTACCTAAATTGCAATATATGTGAAAAATTAAAAAAAAAGATTTTTTGCTGCAAACTTTGGCATAGATTGGTGGTAAAATGGCTACATGAAATGTGTCAAAATACCCCAAGTTAAATGCCCTGAGTTGTCTAGTTTTCAAAAATATGTACATGTTGGGGGTCATTCATGGATTTAGTACAGAAATCAGTGTTCTGTCACTATCGCTAATTTTGAAAGAAGGGATTTTAAAATAGCTTTGCACCACTTATAGTTCTGGCCCTGTAACATGAATAAAAAAGCACAAAAACATAAAAACATGGGCTATTTCTGAACTCAGGACATATATTAGAAACTTTTTAGCAGTGTTTTTTTGTTGTCTCTTGTACATGAGTATACGATTTTTCAAATAAAAGTCATAAAAAAATAATTTTTTCAATTTTTTTGCCATATTTTATTATTTTTTTTACATCAAATTATATGCTATTATCAAAATAATGGTATCAAAAGAAAGCCCTTCTTATGACGATAAAAACGATATATAGTTTGTGCAGTTACACTAAATGAGACAGAAATAAATTACAGCAAAACACAAACTGCTCAGAAATGTTAAAACAGCCCATGTCACCAAGCGTCGGACAAGCCAAAAAAGTCATGTCACTAAGGGGTTAAAGGTGTGAAAATGAGTCATGTCATATTTGTTTGTGTATAAATATTTGTGTTGTTTTCAAATAAATGGTCATTCCTGTTCCACTCATATACTGGTGTGTGTCCATTTCTGCGGTAGAGCCTTCGGATCTGTTAGCATTGAGCTTATTACATGGCAGCCTTTGTAAGGGCTGTACTTGGAGGCAATGATTTATCACGTGACATGTTATAATGCAAGAGCACTAAATATGTGAATCACTTTGCAACACCATGTAAAATTTTACCTTTGCAATGAATGGTTAACCAATTGTATTAATTAAGCACTAGTTCACTGTTAGCCACACTTATGATTAAGCGTCAGTAGACGCGAAACGCGTTGTGTTTCCCTGTGATTTGTTAACCACTGCTGTGGCTTCACTACAATAAATATTTTTGTTATTACAACATCCCCGGAGGTTCGGTTTGTCTACTCCCGTCGTCCACTGTTTCACCTGAGCACAAAGGGTTAATCACCAGCAGCTTCTCAACACCACTTGCCAGCGGGATTGGAGCCTCTAAGATCCTGCCTTGCAGAGGATCAACTGTTTTTTTCACGATCCCTCTCTTTCTCCTCTATATTTCCCATGATTCTGCGGTTGAAGAAGCCAAAATGGCGCATAGGAGTGCACTCGATCATACATGCGCACACGATCGCTCAGTTCGGCAGTCGGGTATCTTCTGAATAGCATTGTCGACACAATTGTCAGCAACAAAATTCAGATGTTACATTCATAGAGTCCCTAGCAGGGGCTGGGGAATCAGTGAAATAAAGTATAAAATAAGTCCATCCGTCCCCCCCCCCCCCCCAAATAAATAAATTCAATTACTGCTTTGTGGTTAATGAAACAAGCAATACATTCTGTGTTGTGAGCCAGAAAAAAGCTGCCTGAGCATCATGGGAATTGTAATGCACAATAGCTGGGCTGGCAAAGGTAACCAGCTAGTGTGGCCTACATTTCCCATGACTCGCAGCTAGCATTGTTCTGATTGGGTATCACTGAAAATATAGACCATGTCAACATTTGACTGGCTGAGCATCATAAGCCATGTTGCAGTTTTCTCTTTATTTCCCATTAACTGCTCATTAGCAATGGGCTTCTTACTACTACTGGGACCCGCACAGTTAATAATTAAGTATCTGGGCAGAAGCCAAACTGATTTGCAAGATCTGTAACTGTATCCTTTAAACAATATCATAATATCTATAACCAAAGTCTGTTGCCAAATCAATATGCTGCACATTTTTCACGGAATTTTTAGAAGGTTAAACTGAACAGATGGGTTTCCCTTACTACTGAGAAGTACAAACAGAATGTGTTAGTAGGTAAAGAGCAAGGGGAACAATGTGAATACACACAGTGCTATATATTTCATAGTGCTAAACAACAGAATTGAAGAACGAGATAAAAAAAAAAAGATGATATGAGAATGTGTAATTTTAATATTAACTACTAACTTATTTGTCCACACTTTCCAGATATCTTTGATCAGGTTCCTGCAGGGCTGAGCCCAAATGTCCAACATGTTGGTGATTACTCCGCTTATAGCATAGTTGCCAACATCAGCCATGTTTCCAAGGATACATTTGTTTCACATGCAGAAAGAGCATGCAAAGTGCAGCTCAGCAATCTGTAGGATCCATATACACACAGACAGAATCAAATTAATTAATCATGTTAGGTCCTATGATCTCCACCCTGATTAATTAATTGTATTCTGTCTGTATGTATATCCATCCTACACAGGGCCAGCCTTGCGTGTTCCGGTGCCCTGTGCGGGCCTCCCCCATGGCGCCCCACCCCCCCAAGCCTGTCTCTTTCCTCTTCCTCCATGTATGTGTCTCTCCCATCCCACGTTTGGCCCTTTCCTCTTCCTTGCCATGCCTGTCTCTTTCCTCTTCCTCCATGTTTGTGTCTCTCCCATCCCACGTTTGGCCCTTTCCTCTTCCTTGCCATGTCTGTCTCTCTCCAACTCCCCCATATCTGTTCTCTCTCTCCCCCCATATATGTTCTCTCTCCCCCTCCTCCCCATATTTGTTCTCTCTCTCCCCCTCCTCCCCATATCTGTTCTCTCTCTCCCCCTCCTCCCCATATTTGTTCTCTCTCTCCCCCCTCCTCTCCATATTTGTTCTCTCTCTCTCCCCCTCAGTTTTCTTAACTCCTCCCCTGTTCTTTTCTCCTGCCCCCTTCCTCTGTTCTCCCCCCCTTCCACTGTTCTCTCTCCCCCCTCCCCCTGTTCTGTCTCTCTCCCCCCTCCCCTTGTTCTGTCTCCCCCTCCACCCCTGTTCTGTCTGTCTGTGAGGGGGCGGAGCTCGCCGGGTAAGAGGTATAGCTCCGCCCCCACCCTGCTTCACAGGGAGCCCCCCACACAGTGATGACTGTGTCTCATATGATACGGGCAAATTGGGGATACAGAGATGGCATGGGTAAGGTGTTTGTGGACATAAAGAAAGCACAGGTGAGCTATTTGGGGACAGAGATGACACTGGAGATTAAATTATTTCCCAATACATGATAATGGCTGTAAAAATTAGAACAGTAATTTACACTCTTACATCAGGTTTTAATTTGATATGTTTACTTTGAATTGTTACTAAGCAAGTGTCTGATCCCAAACCAATTTGTAGAAATGATATTTATTTAAAATTTTTGCTTTATTTTGTACATTTTTAAACAGTCAATATCAGCAAAGTACACAGTACATAAAAGTTGTAGATAAAATATCAGTCAAGTTAAATTAAGTAACTTAGAAAGATACAGTTAAAATTTCAGGTTACACGAATGTAACCATTCGTATTACAACAGTGCCATCTACATAACATTAACTGCCATTGAAAGATATAGCTGGGAACGAGGGAAAGGAGAATAATGAGCTGGAGAACAGAAAAGAAACAGTGGAAGACAAGACAGAAAAGAGCAGAAAGATGAGAAAATAAGGTAAGAAAGGATGGGGGAATATTAGTCCAATAATTAGATCACCGCTGGTGCCCATGCACCCTTACCATACACACACACTTAGGCAGTCACACTTACATATATACATAAATAAACCCTTACACACACATTTACACAAAATCACGCCTAGGGTGCCACTTGCCTTGTATGCCTTTAAGGAGCAGCACAAATCTAAAACATCTTTTTTTTTAAAAACTTCCGCATTACCTCTTCGGCTCTCCATGCAGTGTGACAGGGAAGTGCAGAGAGATCACGTGACCCGGGGCTCTGACGTCAGACACGCTCCGGGTCACATGACCTCTCTGCACGGGGGAGATGAACAGGTAGCATGGAGGACACCATGCTGCCTGCTGGGGCAAGGGTAAATCCTGGGGGAATGGGGGCATGCATTGGGGTTGATGGGGACATGTAATGGGGGTGATGAGGGCATGTGATCATGGCAGGTCGAAGACACTGTGCTGCCTGTGGCAAAAAATGAAATGCTCCCCCCCATCCCCCCCAAAAAAAATCCCAGTCATAATTCAAAATAAAATGAAACTCATCTGGAGGTGATAATTTAATGCAAGAGCATCATTCTATATTCAAAATTATTTGGTGTGATTATTGGCTGGCCATGATTAAAATGTGCACTCTAAATGTGAGCATTTAAACTTAATGTACAATATTTGAGTCATGTTATAGGCAGGGCTCGACAAACCCCAGGCGCCAGGTCGCCATGGCGACCAGGAAATTAGACCTGGCGCCTGGGTTCTGTCAGCCTCATGGTCCCCTTGCTGCTGGATCCGATTTTTCCGCAGCCGATGGCACAGACTGCAAGCTCCCCCCCCCCTCGCGCAACGCGTGACAGATGTCGTCACATGATATCCTGGCACTCAGCAGGCCGACCAAGTTCAGCTGCAGCACGAATGTCCCCCTCCCCTGCAGTGAGGTAAAGCAGCAGGGAGGGGGACACGTTAAGAAAAAACCCCCAAGAAAAGACTGTGTGAGGTGGGTGTGTGTTTGTATGTATTGTAAAGTAGGTGTGTGTGAGGTGTTTGTATATATGGGTATATGTAAAGTAGGTGTGTGTGAGGTGTTTGTATATATGTGTATATGTAAAGCAGGTGTGTGTAAGGTGTTTGTATATATGTGTATATGTAAAGAAGGTGTGTGTGAGGTGTTTGGATATATGTGTATATGTAAAGTAGGTGTGTGAGGTGTTTGGATATATGGGTATATGTAAAGTAGGTGTGTGTGAGGTGTTTGGATATATGGGTATATGTAAAGTAGGTGTGTGTGAGGTGTTTGTATATATGGGTATATGTAAAGTAGGTGTGTGTGAGGTGTTTGTATATATGTGTATATGTAAAGTAGGTGTGTGTGAGGTGTTTGGATATATGTGTATATGTAAAGTAGGTGTGTGTGAGGTGTTTGGATATATGTGTAAATGTAAAGTAGGTGTGTGTGAGGTGTTTGGATATATGGGTATATGTAAAGTAGGTGTGTGTGAGGTGTTTGTATATATGTGTATATGTAAAGTAGGTGTGTGTGTGAGATGTTTGTATATGTGTGTATATGTAAAGTAGGTGTGTGTGAGGTGTTTGGATATATGGGTATATGTAAAGTAGGTGTGTGTGAGGTGTTTGTATATATGTGTGTATGTAAAGTAGGTGTGTGTGTGGTGTTTGGATATATGTGTATATGTAAAGTAGGTGTGTGTGTGAGATGTTTGTATATATATGAGTATATGTAAAGTAGGTGTGTGTGAGGTGTTTGTATATATGGGTATATGTACAGTAGGTGTGTGTGAGGTGTTTGGATATATGTGTATATGTAAAAGTAGGTGTGTGTGAGGTGTTTGTATATATGGGTATATGTAAAGTAGGTGTGTGTGAGGTGTTTGTATATATGTGTGTATGTAAAGTAGGTGTGTGTGTGAGGTGTTTGGATATATGTGTATATGTAAAGTAGGTGTGTGTGAGGTGTTTGGATATATGTGTATATGTAAAGTAGGTGTGTGTGAGGTGTTTGGATATATGTGTATATGTAAAGTAGGTGTGTGTGTGAGATGTTTGTACATATATGGGTATATGTAAAGTAGGTGTGTGTGAGGTGTCTGTATATATGGGTATATGTAAAGTAGGTGTGTGTGAGGTGTCAGTATATATGTGTATATGTAAAGTAGGTGTGGGTGAGGTGTCTGTATATATGTGTATATGTAAAGTAGGTGTGTGTGAGGTGTTTGTATATATGTGTGTATGAAAAGTAGGTGTGTGTGTGAGGTGTTTGGATATATGTGTATATGTAAAGTAGGTGTGTGTGAGGTGTTTGGATATATGTGTATATGTAAAGTAGGTGTGTGTGAGGTGTTTGGATATATGTGTATATGTAAAGTAGGTGTGTTTGTATATATGTGAAGTAGGCATGTGTGTTTATGAATTGCATTTATGTTTGCGTGATTGTCTGGCTCCTAAAAAAAAATTCTGGCTCCTAAAATCAAATTACATTTGTCAAGCCCTGTTATAGGTCAGTGGTCACATATTATGTTTTGGGGAATTGCACAGCCTATTTTCATAATAGTGTTTGTTTTACAATTTCTTTCTTTTCACCTCGTGGGTGAGCTCTTAGAACAATTTTTTTATTTTTATATGCCCACTAAAACACTTCTTATACACATTATATATGACATTCACACACTCACTCAAGCTGACACACACACACACTGTCAGTTACTTACCTGATCCAGGCATCTCTTTGCTTTAAGCTCCATGTGTGAAGGAGGAACTGAGCCAATCACAGCGGGGCTTCTGAACTCTCAGCCAATCAGGAGAGTTGAAAGGTCTCACCTGATTAGCTGAGACCTCCTTCTATCAAGCTCCCATGGAAACAGGAAAAAAAAAAAAGACCGCTGCATGAAGCAGCAAAGTGCCACCTCTGCCCATTAAAGGGCCGCGACCTGGATTAAGACTTGGAAAAAGTTGTTTTTTTTCAATGATAACATGAAAGTTACTATTATAATATATAATTTATTCTTTCGCTGGTTATTTGCATGGTAGATAACCTTGTGTCTTCACTAAAGAAAGTTCTTGGGATAAGGTTTAATACCAGTTTTTCTTTAGGCCCTGGAAAAAAGAATAAATAATTAGTACATTGTGTAAGGCTCAAAGGACCAAATTCTGTTTTCTGCAAAACTCTTACCCCACTTTGTTTTTGACATGGGTAACAGAGTCTGGATTTTATTTCCTTATGACTTATTGACAAGTCTCCCAATTTACCTACTTTTAGAGGGATCTTAAGCATTAAATCCAATATCAGTGGCATAGCAACCAATATGTGGCCCGTGGGCCAAATGAGCCCATAGGAAGGCTGCCACCCAAATTACAATTATACATGTTCCATTATCTCTATAAATCTACAGTTTTGTTGGATAAAGTTGATTTACACTGTTTTTAGACTGCTTTTATAACACTGAAAAATAATCAAAATTATTTTTCTATGGGTAACGGGCTATTCTGTAACAGAACAAAATGATACACACACGCTTTACTGATCATATGGCCCATAAAGTCTTAGATACCCTTGTCCTAAATATAGGTGGAGACATGAAAGATTATTGAACCAGGTTATGGTATTGGTAGAACCATATAATATCCTAGGATTAATATAAAATGAACACCACTTTAATTAATTTTTCAAGACTTTTTTGCTTGACTGGTACTGTAAGGAGGGATTCTTTTATTATCTGTTGGCAACATGTATACAACCTTTGCAGTAAGTCCTGGGATCTGCACCCTCTGTATGGAAAGCATTAACATCAGGATATAAGCATTGTATAGACCAAACCGTGTGTGATGCAATAATGTGACTATTCATTAGTGTCACATGCCATTACATCACTAAACTGACTAGTCCAGCACAACCAGAATATATATGTATGTCGGAACCAGCGCCGAGGCACACGCTGATTGCGCTGTGTGTTATATTCATGACCCCCATTTTCTTTAATAATCTTACTTACTTTGTGACAGCTTTTTCCCATTTGCATTTTTTTTTAAGATACTGCCATGGGGAAGATACATTGACCTTTGCTGGCCCCATGGTCCTGTGAGAAGATTTATTCTTCTGTTCTTCAACTATGACCGATTCCCTATATATTGAGGTGTACCTAGGGCAAAAACATGTTGTCTACCATTAAAAATAAACATACTCAATAACTCAAATACTTCCCAATATAATTTACTCTGTAAAATGTTTTTTATTGTATTATTATTACATACAATTAATTGTGACTAATACGTGGATCACAATCACCCTATTAGCTGCCCCATGGCTGAAGATTGAAAAAGCTGAATAGATTTTACTACTGACACACTTAAAATAATGCACACCAATCAGCCTGGATTACAAATCATTAAAGGGACTGTGGCAGCTAAACATTTGTTTTTACTGTGAATGTAGAGCAGAAAATTATCTATCCATTGTATTGGCAGAAACATGTGTTTTAAATGTGTCTGCGGAGTCTGCTGCTTATGACATCACCTGTGGCACGGTATGCAAATGCTCACTTTTTGAATGGGGAAACGTATAATTTGCATACAATGCCACAGGTGATGTCATAAACAGCAGACGCCACAGCCACATTTAAAACACATTTTTCTGCTAATTTAGGCATTTACTTGCAGTTTTGCGAATACAATGTATAGATCATTGTCAGTATGTTTATGCTGTATATGTACAGTAAATACAATGTTCAGGTGATACAGTCCCGTTAACCTAGTGGCACTCATTTTTGGGAAAACCTTGTCCTGTGAGTCCATGTCTCTCTGACGTCACACATGTTGAAGTATTGCAGATTTCGGCAGGGATCCACAGGGTCTGTAAATACCCTAACTGGGTCTCTGCCTATGTCTCCCATGGCAAGGAGAACATTTTTTTTATCCTAATTTAGGCCTTTGCTTTCAGTTTCGTGACACACTGTAGAGATAATTTGCAATCATTTTTACTCAGCATCCACAGAATAAGCAATGTTTAGGTGTAGTCTCTTTAACTCTGAGTGCAGTCATTTGCTTACTGTCCTGGCATCCAAAGGATTACATGATGTAGTTAAATGCATTTCTTCAGTAGATCAATAAATAAATTAAATTGTATATAAAACCACACAAGCTAAACATGATCTGGTTTATACTCACCTGGGTGCCTTGGATCTTTTCACCTCCTGAGGGATAAGATTATATATATTTTCTGCAGGACACAGGTCCTTCATCTTCATAAGATGCCTTAACGTAAGTAAATACCTAGCTTGCTTTCTCTCTAACTGCTCCTCACTTCTGAATGCTTTCCTAGCGATCCAGCTCTCAGTTATATTCTGTTGTTGCCATGGAGACCCTTATCTCCTCGGCAGAGCATTGTTTATGTCAGAAGCTATGGTTTTTTTTCCTACTGCAAAACTTTATTTAAACATTTCAAACTACGAACAAACGAAAGTTTTCATTTATTTACAAAATACAATTACAATTCTTGCAAAATATTTAATCACCAACAACAACACACAGACTGTTGTTTCGTTTTCTGGCAGAACTTGGACTGCAAACTCATAGTTGCCAGCAGTCCTGAATTTGCCAGGGCAGTCCTGGCCAGTTAAATTCTGTCCAGGCATTCATGTGGGCTATGCATAGTCAGTATGCATGATGCATTGCGTTTAAACTGTTTGACGGACATACAGTTTGGATATTCGCACTGAAAGAGTGATACAGTAAAGACAAACATACATGGAATAAGCATGAGGCTGAACATAAGATAAGACCAATGATCAAAATAGGCAGGGCTTAAATATTTGTCAACTTTAGGAGCCTATTAGACAAATTCAGGAGCCAGGCTGGCTACTTTTAGGAGCCAGTGAAATGTAAATGTTAACTCCCAGCAATATATAGTGAGTAGGGTTGCCACCTTTTTCGTAAAATAATGGCCAGGTGGCAACCCTAATAGTGAGCCAGACACAGCATAGCTCACATGAATATATAGGGACAGGCATGGTATAGAAATGCTCCCATCAATATATAGTGTGCAAGGTAGAGACGTGCTACAGCCAGGGCCGGCGCCACCTATAGGTGAAGTAGGTGCCGTCATATGGTCCATTTTTTCCAAGGGGCGTCCGCATGCTCCTATTTTTCTGCCACAATGCGGCACTGAGGGAGGGAGGCGGATCTCACCGGGGATAGGGTTGCCACCTTTTCTTCAAAAAAATACCGGCCTTGGTACTGTTTCCATAGACTTAACATTAGCCTGATGCATATTTTTTACCGGCCTGCCGGTAAAATACAGGCCAGGTGGCAACCCTAACCGGGGATGAGGTGAAGGTGCGCCAGCTCCTTCAATAGGAAAGACCACAGACATGGGAGGTTGGGGGGGAACGATCACCTTAAGAATGTTTTTTTTTTATTTTTTTGCCTAGATTGGTACAGCAGAGCTCCCATTAATATATAGTGATCCTATCTTTGGCACATCCCATCCTCCATAACCTCCCTGTCAATCTTGCATTCGCTCCATACCATCTATGTCTTGTGCTCTCTCCATGCAACCCATGTCTGTCCCTCTCCCCCATGCCATCCATGTCTGTCCCTCTCCCCCATGCCATCCATGTCTGTCCCTCTCCCCCATGCCATCCATGTATGTCTCACTCCCCCATGCCATCCATATCTGCCTCTCTCCCCTATGACATCCATGTCTCTCTCCCCCATGCCATCCATGTCTGTCCCTCTCCCCCATGCCATCCATGTCTGTCCCTCTCCCCCATGACATCCATGTCTGTCCCTCTCCCCAATGCCATCCATGTATGTCTCACTCCCCCATGCCATCCATATCTGCCTCTCTCCCCTATGACATCCATGTCTCTCTCGCCCATGCCATCCATGTCTGTCCCTCTCCCCCATGCCATCCATGTCTGTCTCACTCCCCCATACCATCCATATCTGCCTCTCCCCCTATGCCATCCATGTCTCTCTCCCCCATGCCATCCATGCCTGTCTCGCACTATCCATGCCATCTATTTCTGTCTCTTTCTTTTTCTTTCTCGGCATGCCATTTTTGTCTTTATCCTCTCCACCATATATACGCCCAGGGCCGGACTGGGAACAAAAACCAGCCCTGGAAAAATTTATATACCAGCCCCATCGCATAGGATTTTTAAACCAGCCCATAGCAGAATATAATTTTTTTGTTCATAGAAGGGAAAATCATGCATTTTTAAAAGCACATCTGAACAGTGTATTATTTATAGATAAGACTGATATATAAGCCTGTCTAGGGCAAGATATATAACTCCAGTATGTACACAGAGTTATATGAATTGCCCTGTGCAGAGGTATATATCAGGGCAGTGTGTGAGACATATCCTGTCTCTCGCATATCTGTAGCCTGTCTCTCTCTGTCCTTTCTGTGGCGTCTCTCTCTGTCCTTTCTGTGGCGTCTCTCTCTCTCTCTGTCCTTTCTGTGGCGTCTCTCTCTCTGTCCTTTCTGTGGCGTCTTTCTCTCTGTCCTTTCTGTGGCGTCTTTCTCTCTGTGTCCTTTCTGTGGCGTCTCTCTCTGTGTCCTTTCTGTGGCGTCTCTCTCTGTCCTTTCTGTGGCGTCTCTCTCTCTCTGTCCTTTCTGTGGCGTCTCTCTCTCTCTGTCCTTTCTGTGGCGTCTCTCTCTCTCTGGCCTTTCTGTGGCGTCTCTCTATCTCTGTCCTTTCTGTGGCGTCTCTCTCTCTCTCTCTCTCTGTGTCCTTTCTGTGGCATCTCTCTCCCCCTTCCCCCTTAGTGTCTTTCACCCCCTCCCCTCCCCCTGTAGTGTCTTTCACCCCTTTCCCCCTGTATTCTTTCACCCCTTCTCCCTGTAGTCTTTCACCCCCCCCCCATTCCCCCTGTAGTGTCTTTCACCCCCCCCTTCCCCTTGTAGTGTCTTCACCCCCCTTCTCCCTGTAGTGTCTTCACCCCCCTTCTCCCTGTGGTGTCTTCACCCCCCCTTCCCCCTGTAGTGTCTTCACCCCCCTTCCCCTGTAGTGTCTTTCACCCCCCGTAGTGTCTTTAACCCCCCCCCGTAGTGTCTTTCACCACCCCCCCGTAGTGTTTTTCACCCCCCCTTCCCCCTGTAGTGTCTTCACCCCCCCTTCCCCCTGTAGAGTCTTTCACCCCCCTTCTCACAGGAGTGTCTTTCACCCCCCCTAGTGTCTTTAACCCCCCCCCCGTAGTGTCTTTCACCACTACCACCCCTGTAGTGTCTTTCACCCCCTCCCCTTTCCCCTGTATGTCTCACTCACCTTGGTTTCTCTGCTTCCCATCCCGCCGCCGGTGGAACACCGGAACTGCTGCTGCATCATCCGGCGGCAGCAGGCGAACTTCTTAAAGCGGCGACGGCCGCCGAATTGCTTAAAGTGGCCCACCGCCACTTTAAGCAATTCGACGGCCGTCGCCGCTTTAAGAAATTCGCCTGCTGCCGCCGGATGCTGCAGCAGCCGAACTCTTCACTTGTGAAGACTCACAAGTGGCCAAGGCGGCCCCGGGGCAGGCGGCCCACCGGGATTTTTCCCGGTATCCCGGTTGGCCAGTCCGGCCCTGTATACGCCCCTCTTTTCTCTTTCTCCCCATGTCTGTATTTTCCTCTACCCCAGTGTTAACAGATTTTTCATAATAATTTTTTACCTTCTTTTTAAATAATAAATATTCTGATTTAATGCTATTTCATCACTGGGGTTCTTGGAGCGAAGTAATGGCCCGCCTCCTCCCAATGGACTATGGACCCTGTCTCTGTGTTTGATATGGGGGTACACAGTTTGGGGCCACCAGCGGCACACTGTCTCCAGTCTCTCAGAAGGTGTTATGGAAGGTTATTATTTTACTTTTGCAATATGTTAAACATCTAGTTCCCCTTAGTGATAAGACATTTTTACCTTGACTTTCCCTTGGTGACAATGGCTGTTTTGACATTTCTGGGGTGTTTGTGTTTAGCTGTAATTTTCTTCTTTCTCACATACTGTACCCACACAAATTATATGTTGTTTTTATCGTCATAAGAAGGGCTTTCATTAGATACCATTATGTTCATCATATCTTATAATTTACTACAAAAAAAATCCTAAAATATGATGAAAAATTAAAAAAAAAAACACTTCTTTCTAACTTTGACCTAAAATATAATTTACACAAATACAATCATTAAAAAAGACCCTGTCTAAATAGTTTCTAAATGTTGTCCCGAGTTAAGAAATATGCATTTTTTTTGTTTTTTCCTATATTGACCTTTTGACCCCAACCCGAATCCTAAATTGAATCCTAACACTACATTTTACCCCAACTCTAACCCTTAATCCCTATCCCTTAATATTTTTTATTTTAATTTTAACCCTATCCCTTATGCTAAAAATTATTTAATTTTAACCCCATTGGCGATTCTAACTATAATACCAGTTTTTAGCTAATTAAAGCTTTTTTTTTTTTTTTTACATTGCAATGTTACTTGCTGCCTCTAGGGGCAGTCAAGCAGCATATTCAGAGCGACGGAAGTGAATTTTCTTTCACTTACGAAGCTCTGAGCACAAGAGGTATTGCCATATGTCAAATGCCCCATTGTCTTTATGTAAGTCATTCAGTGTCCTTTTTTATCTGAGTGTACTCTGGAGGTATCTGGACTTGACACCTTTGTATCCAGAAAGTTGTGAGGCAGGATTTCCCCACTGTATGTCCTACTGTTTTGTTGTGTTCATTAAGTGTTTGTATTTAAAGGTGTGAAAATGAGTCATGTCATATTTGTTTGTGTATAAATATTTGTGTTGTTTTCAAATAAATGGTCATTCCTGTTCCACTCATATACTGGTGTGTGTCCATTCCTGCGGCAGAACCTTCGGATCTGTTAGCATTGAGCTTATTACATGGCAGCCTTTGTAAGGGCTGTACTTGGAGGCAATGATTTATCATGTGACATGTTATAATGCAAGAGCACTATGTAGTTATTTTTTATTTTAAATTTGTAAATCACTTTGCAACACCATGTAAAATTTGACCTTTGCAATGAATGGTTAACCAATTGTATTAATTAAGCACTAGTTCACTGTTAGCCACACTTATGATTAAGCGTCAGTAGACGCGAAACGCGTTGTGTTTCCCTGTGATTTGTTAACCACTGCTGTGGCTTCACTACAATAAATATTTTCGTCATTACAACATCCCCGGAGGTTCGGTTTGTCTACTCCCGTCGTCCACTGTTTCACCTGAGCACAAAGGGTTAATCACCAGCAGCTTCTCAACACCACTTGCCAGCTTTTTCATAATAATTTTTTACCTTCTTTTTAAATAATAAATATTCGGATTTAATGCTATTTCGTCACTGGGGTTCTTGGAGAGAAGTAATGGCCCGCCTCCTCCCAATAGACTATGGACCCTGTCTCTGTGTTTGATATGGGGGTACACAGTTTGGGGCCGCCAGCGGCACACTGTCTCCAGTCTCTCAGAAGGTGTTATGGAAGGTTATTATTTTACTGTTGCAATATGTTAAACATCTAGTTCCCCTTAGTGACAAGACATTTTTACCTTGACTTTCCCTTGGTGACAATGGCTGTTTTGACATTTCTGGGGTGTTTGTGTTTAGCTGTAATTTTCTTCTTTCTCACATACTGTACCCACACAAATTATATGTTGTTTTCATCGTCATAAGAAGGGCTTTCATTAGATACCATTATGATCATCATATCTTATAATTTAGATGTAATGCTATTTCGTCACTGGGGTTCTTGGAGAGAAGTAATGGCCCGCCTCCTCCCAATAGACTATGGACCCTGTCTCTGTGTTTGATATGGGGGTACACAGTTTGGGGCCACCAGCGGCACACTGTCTCCAGTCTCTCAGAAGGTGTTATGGAAGGTTATTATTTTACTGTTGCAATATGTTAAACATCTAGTTCCTCTTAGTGACAAGACATTTTACCTTGACTTTCCCTTGGTGACAATGTCTGTTTTGACATTTCTGGGGTGTTTGTGTTTAGCTGTAATTTTCTTCTTTCTCACATACTGTACCCACACAAATTATATGTTGTTTTTATCATCATAAGAAGGGCTTTCATTAGATACCATTATGTTCATCATATCTTATAATTTACTACAAAAAAAATCCTAAAATATGATGACAAATTTAAAAAAAAACCACTTGTTTCTAACTTTGACCTAAAATATAATTTACACAAATACAATCATTAAAAAAGACCCTGTCTAAATAGTTTCTAAATGTTGTCCCGAGTTAAGAAATATGCATATTTTTTTTGTTTTTTCCTATATTGACCTTTTGACCCCAACTCGAACCCTAAATTTAATCCTAACACTACATTTTACCCCAACTCTAACCCTTACGCTATCCCTTAATATTTTTTATTTTAATTTTAACCCTATCCCTTATGCTAAAAATTATTTAATTTTAACCCCATTGGCGATTCTAACTATAATACCAGTTTTTAGCTAATTAAAGCTTTTTTTTTTTTTTTACATTGCAATGTTACTTGCTGCCTCTAGGGGCAGTCAAGCAGCATATTCAGAGCGACGGAAGTGAATTTTCTTTCACTTACGAAGCTCTGAGCACAAGAGGCATTGCCATATGTCAAATGCCCCATTGTCTTTATGTAAGTCATTCAGTGTCCTTTTGTATCTGAGTGTACTCTGGAGGTATCTGGACTTGACACCTTTGTATCCTGAAAGTTGTGAGGCAGGATTTCCCCACTGTATGTCCTACTGTTTTGTTGTGTTCATTAAGTGTTTGTATTTAACCCCTTGGCGACACAGGACGGACTAGGTCCGTCCTGTGTGCCGAGGCGTTAGTGACACAGGACGGACCTAGTCCGTCCTGTGTCAAAACGAGCACTGAAAGCGGAGTTTTTCCGCTTTCAGTGCTCTGATGGTATTGTAACGATGCTTCCGTGTGGAAGCATCGTACAATACTAAAAAAAATGCCCGTCGGCATTTTGATCACTCCGGAGAGCGGGCATTTAAAAAATGAGCATAGGAAGCGAATCTTTCGCTTCCTATGCTCAGAAAGTGTTTCTGATTGCCTCGCAAGTCGAGGCAATCAGAAACACTAAAAAAAAATGCACGATCTTGGTCACTGAGTGACCAAGATGGCGCTGCCCTTCTAAGGGCAAGAGCACAGGAGGCAGGAAGTACCTGCTTCCTGTGCTCTCTGGCTGTCACACGATTGCCTCTTCACAGAGGCAATCAGTGACTGCCAGGCACACTGACAGGCAGTGGGGATGCTCTCCTGAACATCCCCACTGACTGGTCAGATCAATATTAACCCTATATTGATCTGACCAGTTATGATCTGCCTCCCTCTCCTCACATTTTTTTTAGTGAGGGAGAGAGACAGATCAAAGTTATAAAAGTAAGTAAAAGTTAAAAAAAACAATAAATACACAACACACAAATAATAAAACAATAAAAAAAAATTTATTTAAGCAATTCCCTGTGTTTAACCCCTTCCCTGCCACTGATCTTGCATAAGCAGTGATCGTGAACATCAGCGCATTTATTTTTGCTGTTTGTGCATTTTTTAGGGGTTAATTTTTTTTGTACTGTAATTTATTACAGTACTAAAAAGGCTCTTCTAAGAGTTATTAACCCCTTCTTTGCCGTCGATCACTGCTTACGCAATGATATTGACGCCAAAGCAATTTTTATCTGTCTGCATATTTTTTTTTTTTTTTTTTACACATACCCGCTAGGGGATTACATGTAAAGTAAAAATATTTGAGATTTTTTTTTTTAAGCTGCCTGAGCGCATAGCGATCAGTAACAGCGAATTAGTGGCAAAGGCGGTTTGGTGATTTCTCAATTAAGCTCACCATTCGCCCTGGTCAGATCAAAATTAATCGGATCAATATTCACAAATATTGATCTGCCTCCCTCTCCTCACTTACATTTTTGTGACGGAAAGAGACAGATCAGTATTAGTGATATAAAATAACATTTTATAAAATTGGCAGGTTTTATGAAAGTCTTTCACTGTGTATTAACCCCTTCCCTGCCATTCATCACTGTGTAAGCAGTAATCTTGCACAGCAACAGTATGTTTTGCTGTCTGCACTGTTTTATGGATTAATTTCTTTGTACTGTAATGTATTACAGTACTAGATAGGCTCTTCTAAGAGCTATTAACCCCTTCTTTGCTCGAGATCACTGCTTACGCACTGATTCTGAGGCCGCGGACTCAGGGTTCGATTTTGACCCTATTCAGCTTTCTGATACATCATCTAGCGATGTATCGGTGGCTGCTGAGCCCTTGCCACAAGTAGTGATGGGGGTCTACCGATAAAAAAATATATGGTTTGGTGGGGGTAAATTTCATTGGCTGGCTTCAAAGATATATCCCATAAAGGACACGGACGCAGGTTGACTACATGTCAAAATTCCAAGTTGGAATTTTGAGATGCGCATCTCACAAATGTTGCCTTCTAGCCAAAAACAAACCAACAAACCTATGCATGGGTGCTATCCTTGTACTCGGGAGATGTTGCTGAACACATATTGGGTTGTTGTTTGGCAGTGACATATACCAGAATCTGTGAATTCATGCCTGAAGTACAATGCATGTGGAAAAAA
The DNA here is from genome assembly GCA_036172795.1 of Pelodytes ibericus. Taxonomy (NCBI): domain Eukaryota; kingdom Metazoa; phylum Chordata; class Amphibia; order Anura; family Pelodytidae; genus Pelodytes; species Pelodytes ibericus. The sequence continues at coordinate 204,171,377 of CM069859.1, forward strand.
AACTCCCAAAAAAGTACTACCACAAACTTTTACAAAGGCTGGTGGTAGAATTAGTACCTATACAGTATTAAAATACCACCATTTGAAATACCTTAGGATGTCTATTTTCCAAAAATATATGGTTTGATGGGGTAAAATTCATTGGACGGCTTCAAAAATGTTCCAAATGGAACATGGGCGCAGGCTGACTACATGTCAAAATTCCAGGTTGGAATTGCACACCCCCTAAATGTGGAATTTTAGACCCAATACAAACCAACAAACCTATGCATGGGGGGTATCCCTGTACTCAGGAGATGTTGCTGAACACATATTGAGGTGTTGGTTGGCAGTGGCAAATACCAGAATCTGAAAATTTCTGCCTGAACTACAATGTGTGTGGGGGAAAAATGACATCCCATCCCTTTGACATAGGTTGGTGGTAGAATTAGCACTTGGAAAGTGTTAAAATACCACAATTTTAAATACCCTAGGATGTCTAGTTTTCCAAAATATATGGGGTAAAATACTTTGACAGGCTTCAAAAGTGTCCCAAATGGAACATGGGCGCAGGCTGACTACATGTCAAAATTCCAAGTTGGAAATGCACCCCCCCCTAAACGTGGCCTTTTAGCCCCCAAATAATCTAACTAACCTACACATGGGTGGTATCCCTGTACTCAGGAGATGTTGCTGAACACATATTAAGGTGTTGTTTGGCACTGACACATAATAGGATCTGTGAATTCATGCCCGATGTACAATGAATGTGAAAAACAAATTACTATCCATAACATTGACATAGGCTGGTGGTAGAATTAGTGCATGAAAAGTGTTAAAATACTACCATTTGAAATACCCTAGGGTGTCTAGTTTTCAAAAATATATGGTTTTGTGGGGTAGAATACACTTTTTGGCTTCAAAAATGTCCCAAATGGGACATGGGCGCAGGTTTTCTGCACGTCAGAATTCCAAGTTGGAAAACCAAAAAGCGCACCTCTCAAATGTGGCCTTTTAACCCCCAAATAACCTAACCAACCTATACATGGGTGGTATCCCTGTACTCAGGAGATGTTGCTGAACACATATTGAGGTGTTGTTTGGCACTGACATATAACAGGATCTGTGAATTCATGCCCAAAGTACTATGTATGTGAAAAAAAATTACTATCCATAACATTGACATAGGCTGGTAGTATAATTAGTGCATGGAAAGTGTTAAAATACTACCATTTGAAATACCCTAGGGTGTCTAGTTTTCAAAAATATATGGTTTTGTGGGATAGAATACACTTTTTGGCTTCAAAAATGTCCCAAATGGGACATGGGCGCAGGTTTTCTGCACGTCAGAATTCCAAGTTGGAAAACCAAAAAGCGCACCTCTCAAATGTGGCCTTTTAACCGCCAAATAACCTAACCAACCTATACATGGGTGGTATCCCTGTACTCAGGAGATGTTGCTGAACACATATTGAGGTGTTGTTTGGCACTGACATATAACAGGATCTGTGAATTCATGCCCAAAGTACAATGTATGTGAAAAAAAATGACTACCCAAAACATTGACATAGGCTGGTAGTATAATTAGTGCATGGAAAGTGTTAAAATACTACCATTTGAAATACCCTAGGGTGTCTAGTTTAAAAAAATATATGGTTTTGTGGGGTAGAATACACTTTCTGGCTTCAAAAATGTCCCAAATGGGACATGGGCACAAGTTTTCTGCATGTCAGAATTCCAAGTTGGAAAACCAAAATGCGCACCCCCTAAATGTGGCCTTTTAGCCCCAAAACAAACCAACAAACCTATGCATGGGTGGTATCCCTGTACTCAGGAGATGTTGCTGAACACATATTGAGGTGTTATTTGGAAATACCCCTTCACATTTTAAGGTAATGTTTACCTAAATTGCAATATATGTGAAAAATTAAAAAAAAAGATTTTTTGCTGCAAACTTTGGCATAGATTGGTGGTAAAATGGCTACATGAAATGTGTCAAAATACCCCAAGTTAAATGCCCTGAGTTGTCTAGTTTTCAAAAATATGTACATGTTGGGGGTCATTCATGGATTTAGTACAGAAATCAGTGTTCTGTCACTATCGCTAATTTTGAAAGAAGGGATTTTAAAATAGCTTTGCACCACTTATAGTTCTGGCCCTGTAACATGAATAAAAAAGCACAAAAACATAAAAACATGGGCTATTTCTGAACTCAGGACATATATTAGAAACTTTTTAGCAGTGTTTTTTTGTTGTCTCTTGTACATGAGTATACGATTTTTCAAATAAAAGTCATAAAAAAATAATTTTTTCAATTTTTTTGCCATATTTTATTATTTTTTTTACATCAAATTATATGCTATTATCAAAATAATGGTATCAAAAGAAAGCCCTTCTTATGACGATAAAAACGATATATAGTTTGTGCAGGTACACTAAATGAGACAGAAATAAATTACAGCAAAACACAAACTGCTCAGAAATGTTAAAACAGCCCATGTCACCAAGCGTCGGACAAGCCAAAAAAGTCATGTCACTAAGGGGTTAAAGGTGTGAAAATGAGTCATGTCATATTTGTTTGTGTATAAATATTTGTGTTGTTTTCAAATAAATGGTCATTCCTGTTCCACTCATATACTGGTGTGTGTCCATTTCTGCGGTAGAGCCTTCGGATCTGTTAGCATTGAGCTTATTACATGGCAGCCTTTGTAAGGGCTGTACTTGGAGGCAATGATTTATCACGTGACATGTTATAATGCAAGAGCACTAAATATGTGAATCACTTTGCAACACCATGTAAAATTTTACCTTTGCAATGAATGGTTAACCAATTGTATTAATTAAGCACTAGTTCACTGTTAGCCACACTTATGATTAAGCGTCAGTAGACGCGAAACGCGTTGTGTTTCCCTGTGATTTGTTAACCACTGCTGTGGCTTCACTACAATAAATATTTTTGTTATTACAACATCCCCGGAGGTTCGGTTTGTCTACTCCCGTCGTCCACTGTTTCACCTGAGCACAAAGGGTTAATCACCAGCAGCTTCTCAACACCACTTGCCAGCGGGATTGGAGCCTCTAAGATCCTGCCTTGCAGAGGATCAACTGTTTTTTTCACGATCCCTCTCTTTCTCCTCTATATTTCCCATGATTCTGCGGTTGAAGAAGCCAAAATGGCGCATAGGAGTGCACTCGATCATACATGCGCACACGATCGCTCAGTTCGGCAGTCGGGTATCTTCTGAATAGCATTGTCGACACAATTGTCAGCAACAAAATTCAGATGTTACATTCATAGAGTCCCTAGCAGGGGCTGGGGAATCAGTGAAATAAAGTATAAAATAAGTCCATCCGTCCCCCCCCCCCCCCCCAAATAAATAAATTCAATTACTGCTTTGTGGTTAATGAAACAAGCAATACATTCTGTGTTGTGAGCCAGAAAAAAGCTGCCTGAGCATCATGGGAATTGTAATGCACAATAGCTGGGCTGGCAAAGGTAACCAGCTAGTGTGGCCTACATTTCCCATGACTCGCAGCTAGCATTGTTCTGATTGGGTATCACTGAAAATATAGACCATGTCAACATTTGACTGGCTGAGCATCATAAGCCATGTTGCAGTTTTCTCTTTATTTCCCATTAACTGCTCATTAGCAATGGGCTTCTTACTACTACTGGGACCCGCACAGTTAATAATTAAGTATCTGGGCAGAAGCCAAACTGATTTGCAAGATCTGTAACTGTATCCTTTAAACAATATCATAATATCTATAACCAAAGTCTGTTGCCAAATCAATATGCTGCACATTTTTCACGGAATTTTTAGAAGGTTAAACTGAACAGATGGGTTTCCCTTACTACTGAGAAGTACAAACAGAATGTGTTAGTAGGTAAAGAGCAAGGGGAACAATGTGAATACACACAGTGCTATATATTTCATAGTGCTAAACAACAGAATTGAAGAACGAGATAAAAAAAAAAAGATGATATGAGAATGTGTAATTTTAATATTAACTACTAACTTATTTGTCCACACTTTCCAGATATCTTTGATCAGGTTCCTGCAGGGCTGAGCCCAAATGTCCAACATGTTGGTGATTACTCCGCTTATAGCATAGTTGCCAACATCAGCCATGTTTCCAAGGATACATTTGTTTCACATGCAGAAAGAGCATGCAAAGTGCAGCTCAGCAATCTGTAGGATCCATATACACACAGACAGAATCAAATTAATTAATCATGTTAGGTCCTATGATCTCCACCCTGATTAATTAATTGTATTCTGTCTGTATGTATATCCATCCTACACAGGGCCAGCCTTGCGTGTTCCGGTGCCCTGTGCGGGCCTCCCCCATGGCGCCCCACCCCCCCAAGCCTGTCTCTTTCCTCTTCCTCCATGTATGTGTCTCTCCCATCCCACGTTTGGCCCTTTCCTCTTCCTTGCCATGCCTGTCTCTTTCCTCTTCCTCCATGTTTGTGTCTCTCCCATCCCACGTTTGGCCCTTTCCTCTTCCTTGCCATGTCTGTCTCTCTCCAACTCCCCCATATCTGTTCTCTCTCTCCCCCCATATATGTTCTCTCTCCCCCTCCTCCCCATATTTGTTCTCTCTCTCCCCCTCCTCCCCATATCTGTTCTCTCTCTCCCCCTCCTCCCCATATTTGTTCTCTCTCTCCCCCCTCCTCTCCATATTTGTTCTCTCTCTCTCCCCCTCAGTTTTCTTAACTCCTCCCCTGTTCTTTTCTCCTGCCCCCTTCCTCTGTTCTCCCCCCCTTCCACTGTTCTCTCTCCCCCCTCCCCCTGTTCTGTCTCTCTCCCCCCTCCCCTTGTTCTGTCTCCCCCTCCACCCCTGTTCTGTCTGTCTGTGAGGGGGCGGAGCTCGCCGGGTAAGAGGTATAGCTCCGCCCCCACCCTGCTTCACAGGGAGCCCCCCACACAGTGATGACTGTGTCTCATATGATACGGGCAAATTGGGGATACAGAGATGGCATGGGTAAGGTGTTTGTGGACATAAAGAAAGCACAGGTGAACTATTTGGGGACAGAGATGACACTGGAGATTAAATTATTTCCCAATACATGATAATGGCTGTAAAAATTAGAACAGTAATTTACACTCTTACATCAGGTTTTAATTTGATATGTTTACTTTGAATTGTTACTAAGCAAGTGTCTGATCCCAAACTAATTTGTAGAAATGATATTTATTTAAAATTTTTGCTTTATTTTGTACATTTTTAAACAGTCAATATCAGCAAAGTACACAGTACATAAAAGTTGTAGATAAAATATCAGTCAAGTTAAATTAAGTAACTTAGAAAGATACAGTTAAAATTTCAGGTTACACGAATGTAACCATTCGTATTACAACAGTGCCATCTACATAACATTAACTGCCATTGAAAGATATAGCTGGGAACGAGGGAAAGGAGAATAATGAGCTGGAGAACAGAAAAGAAACAGTGGAAGACAAGACAGAAAAGAGCAGAAAGATGAGAAAATAAGGTAAGAAAGGATGGGGGAATATTAGTCCAATAATTAGATCACCGCTGGTGCCCATGCTCCCTTACCATACACACACACTTAGGCAGTCACACTTACATATATACATAAATAAACCCTTACACACACATTTACACAAAATCACGCCTAGGGTGCCACTTGCCTTGTATGCCTTTAAGGAGCAGCACAAATCTAAAACATCTTTTTTTTTAAAAACTTCCGCATTACCTCTTCGGCTCTCCATGCAGTGTGACAGGGAAGTGCAGAGAGATCACGTGACCCGGGGCTCTGACGTCAGACACGCTCCGGGTCACATGACCTCTCTGCACGGGGGAGATGAACAGGTAGCATGGAGGACACCATGCTGCCTGCTGGGGCAAGGGTAAATCCTGGGGGAATGGGGGCATGCATTGGGGTTGATGGGGACATGTAATGGGGGTGATGAGGGCATGTGATCATGGCAGGTCGAAGACACTGTGCTGCCTGTGGCAAAAAATGAAATGCTCCCCCCCATCCCCCCCAAAAAAAATCCCAGTCATAATTCAAAATAAAATGAAACTGAAATGAAAAGCATCATTCTATATTCAAAATTATTTGGTGTGATTATTGGCTGGCCATGATTAAAATGTGCACTCTAAATGTGAGCATTTAAACTTAATGTACAATATTTGAGTCATGTTATAGGCAGGGCTCGACAAACCCCAGGCGCCAGGTCGCCATGGCGACCAGGAAATTAGACCTGGCGCCTGGGTTCTGTCAGCCTCATGGTCCCCTTGCTGCTGGATCCGATTTTTCCGCAGCCGATGGCACAGACTGCAAGCTCCCCCCCCCCCTCGCGCAACGCGTGACAGATGTCGTCACATGATATCCTGGCACTCAGCAGGCCGACCAAGTTCAGCTGCAGCACGAATGTCCCCCTCCCCTGCAGTGAGGTAAAGCAGCAGGGAGGGGGACACGTTAAGAAAAAACCCCCAAGAAAAGACTGTGTGAGGTGGGTGTGTGTTTGTATGTATTGTAAAGTAGGTGTGTGTGAGGTGTTTGTATATATGGGTATATGTAAAGTAGGTGTGTGTGAGGTGTTTGTATATATGTGTATATGTAAAGCAGGTGTGTGTAAGGTGTTTGTATATATGTGTATATGTAAAGAAGGTGTGTGTGAGGTGTTTGGATATATGTGTATATGTAAAGTAGGTGTGTGAGGTGTTTGGATATATGGGTATATGTAAAGTAGGTGTGTGTGAGGTGTTTGGATATATGGGTATATGTAAAGTAGGTGTGTGTGAGGTGTTTGTATATATGGGTATATGTAAAGTAGGTGTGTGTGAGGTGTTTGTATATATGTGTATATGTAAAGTAGGTGTGTGTGAGGTGTTTGGATATATGTGTATATGTAAAGTAGGTGTGTGTGAGGTGTTTGGATATATGTGTAAATGTAAAGTAGGTGTGTGTGAGGTGTTTGGATATATGGGTATATGTAAAGTAGGTGTGTGTGAGGTGTTTGTATATATGTGTATATGTAAAGTAGGTGTGTGTGTGAGATGTTTGTATATGTGTGTATATGTAAAGTAGGTGTGTGTGAGGTGTTTGGATATATGGGTATATGTAAAGTAGGTGTGTGTGAGGTGTTTGTATATATGTGTGTATGTAAAGTAGGTGTGTGTGTGGTGTTTGGATATATGTGTATATGTAAAGTAGGTGTGTGTGTGAGATGTTTGTATATATATGAGTATATGTAAAGTAGGTGTGTGTGAGGTGTTTGTATATATGGGTATATGTACAGTAGGTGTGTGTGAGGTGTTTGGATATATGTGTATATGTAAAAGTAGGTGTGTGTGAGGTGTTTGTATATATGGGTATATGTAAAGTAGGTGTGTGTGAGGTGTTTGTATATATGTGTGTATGTAAAGTAGGTGTGTGTGTGAGGTGTTTGGATATATGTGTATATGTAAAGTAGGTGTGTGTGAGGTGTTTGGATATATGTGTATATGTAAAGTAGGTGTGTGTGAGGTGTTTGGATATATGTGTATATGTAAAGTAGGTGTGTGTGTGAGATGTTTGTACATATATGGGTATATGTAAAGTAGGTGTGTGTGAGGTGTCTGTATATATGGGTATATGTAAAGTAGGTGTGTGTGAGGTGTCAGTATATATGTGTATATGTAAAGTAGGTGTGGGTGAGGTGTCTGTATATATGTGTATATGTAAAGTAGGTGTGTGTGAGGTGTTTGTATATATGTGTGTATGTAAAGTAGGTGTGTGTGTGAGGTGTTTGGATATATGTGTATATGTAAAGTAGGTGTGTGTGAGGTGTTTGGATATATGTGTATATGTAAAGTAGGTGTGTGTGAGGTGTTTGGATATATGTGTATATGTAAAGTAGGTGTGTTTGTATATATGTGAAGTAGGCATGTGTGTTTATGAATTGCATTTATGTTTGCGTGATTGTCTGGCTCCTAAAAAAAAATTCTGGCTCCTAAAATCAAATTACATTTGTCAAGCCCTGTTATAGGTCAGTGGTCACATATTATGTTTTGGGGAATTGCACAGCCTATTTTCATAATAGTGTTTGTTTTACAATTTCTTTCTTTTCACCTCGTGGGTGAGCTCTTAGAACAATTTTTTTATTTTTATATGCCCACTAAAACACTTCTTATACACATTATATATGACATTCACACACTCACTCAAGCTGACACACACACACACTGTCAGTTACTTACCTGATCCAGGCATCTCTTTGCTTTAAGCTCCATGTGTGAAGGAGGAACTGAGCCAATCACAGCGGGGCTTCTGAACTCTCAGCCAATCAGGAGAGTTGAAAGGTCTCACCTGATTAGCTGAGACCTCCTTCTATCAAGCTCCCATGGAAACAGGAAAAAAAAAAAAGACCGCTGCATGAAGCAGCAAAGTGCCGCCTCTGCCCATTAAAGGGCCGCGACCTGGATTAAGACTTGGAAAAAGTTGTTTTTTTTCAATGATAACATGAAAGTTACTATTATAATATATCATTTATTCTTTCGCTGGTTATTTGCATGGTAGATAACCTTGTGTCTTCACTAAAGAAAGTTCTTGGGATAAGGTTTAATACCAGTTTTTCTTTAGGCCCTGGAAAAAAGAATAAATAATTAGTACATTGTGTAAGGCTCAAAGGACCAAATTCTGTTTTCTGCAAAACTCTTACCCCACTTTGTTTTTGACATGGGTAACAGAGTCTGGATTTTATTTCCTTATGACTTATTGACAAGTCTCCCAATTTACCTACTTTTAGAGGGATCTTAAGCATTAAATCCAATATCAGTGGCATAGCAACCAATATGTGGCCCGTGGGCCAAATGAGCCCATAGGAAGGCTGCCACCCAAATTACAACTATACATGTTCCATTATCTCTATAAATCTACAGTTTTGTTGGATAAAGTTGATTTACACTGTTTTTAGACTGCTTTTATAACACTGAAAAATAATCAAAATTATTTTTCTATGGGTAACGGGCTATTCTGTAACAGAACAAAATGATACACACACGCTTTACTGATCATATGGCCCATAAAGTCTTAGATACCCTTGTCCTAAATATAGGTGGAGACATGAAAGATTATTGAACCAGGTTATGGTATTGGTAGAACCATATAATATCCTAGGATTAATATAAAATGAACACCACTTTAATTAATTTTTCAAGACTTTTTTGCTTGACTGGTACTGTAAGGAGGGATTCTTTTATTATCTGTTGGCAACATGTATACAACCTTTGCAGTAAGTCCTGGGATCTGCACCCTCTGTATGGAAAGCATTAACATCAGGATATAAGCATTGTATAGACCAAACCGTGTGTGATGCAATAATGTGACTATTCATTAGTGTCACATGCCATTACATCACTAAACTGACTAGTCCAGCACAACCAGAATATATATGTATGTCGGAACCAGCGCCGAGGCACACGCTGATTGCGCTGTGTGTTATATTCATGACCCCCATTTTCTTTAATAATCTTACTTACTTTGTGACAGCTTTTTCCCATTTGCATTTTTTTTTAAGATACTGCCATGGGGAAGATACATTGACCTTTGCTGGCCCCATGGTCCTGTGAGAAGATTTATTCTTCTGTTCTTCAACTATGACCGATTCCCTATATATTGAGGTGTACCTAGGGCAAAAACATGTTGTCTACCATTAAAAATAAACATACTCAATAACTCAAATACTTCCCAATATAATTTACTCTGTAAAATGTTTTTTATTGTATTATTATTACATACAATTAATTGTGACTAATACGTGGATCACAATCACCCTATTAGCTGCCCCATGGCTGAAGATTGAAAAAGCTGAATAGATTTTACTACTGACACACTTAAAATAATGCACACCAATCAGCCTGGATTACAAATCATTAAAGGGACTGTGGCAGCTAAACATTTGTTTTTACTGTGAATGTAGAGCAGAAAATTATCTATCCATTGTATTGGCAGAAACATGTGTTTTAAATGTGTCTGCGGAGTCTCCTGCTTATGACACCACCTGTGGCACGGTATGCAAATGCTCACTTTTTGAATGGGGAAACGTATAATTTGCATACAATGCCACAGGTGATGTCATAAACAGCAGACGCCACAGCCACATTTAAAACACATTTTTCTGCTAATTTAGGCATTTACTTGCAGTTTTGCGAATACAATGTATAGATCATTGTCAGTATGTTTATGCTGTATATGTACAGTAAATACAATGTTCAGGTGATACAGTCCCGTTAACCTAGTGGCACTCATTTTTGGGAAAACCTTGTCCTGTGAGTCCATGTCTCTCTGACGTCACACATGTTGAAGTATTGCAGATTTCGGCAGGGATCCACAGGGTCTGTAAATACCCTAACTGGGTCTCTGCCTATGTCTCCCATGGCAAGGAGAACATTTTTTTTATCCTAATTTAGGCCTTTGCTTTCAGTTTCGTTACACACTGTAGAGATAATTTGCAATCATTTTTACTCAGCATCCACAGAATAAGCAATGTTTAGGTGTAGTCTCTTTAACTCTGAGTGCAGTCATTTGCTTACTGTCCTGGCATCCAAAGGATTACATGATGTAGTTAAATGCATTTCTTCAGTAGATCAATAAATAAATTAAATTGTATATAAAACCACACAAGCTAAACATGGTCTGGTTTATACTCACCTGGGTGCCTTGGATCTTTTCACCTCCTGAGGGATAAGATTATTTATATTTTCTGCAGGACACAGGTCCTTCATCTTCATAAGATGCCTTAACGTAAGTAAATACCTAGCTTGCTTTCTCTCTAACTGCTCCTCACTTCTGAATGCTTTCCTAGCGATCCAGCTCTCAGTTATATTCTGTTGTTGCCATGGAGACCCTTATCTCCTCGGCAGAGCATTGTTTATGTCAGAAGCTATGTTTTTTTTTCCTACTGCAAAACTTTATTTAAACATTTCAAACTACGAACAAACGAAAGTTTTCATTTATTTACAAAATACAATTACAATTCTTGCAAAATATTTAATCACCAACAACAACACACAGACTGTTGTTTCGTTTTCTGGCAGAACTTGGACTGCAAACTCATAGTTGCCAGCAGTCCTGAATTTGCCAGGGCAGTCCTGGCCAGTTAAATTCTGTCCAGGCATTCATGTGGGCTATGCATAGTCAGTATGCATGGTGCATTGCGTTTAAACTGTTTGACGGACATACAGTTTGGATATTCGCACTGAAAGAGTGATACAGTAAAGACAAACATACATGGAATAAGCATGAGGCTGAACATAAGATAAGACCAATGATCAAAATAGGCAGGGCTTAAATATTTGTCAACTTTAGGAGCCTATTAGACAAATTCAGGAGCCAGGCTGGCTACTTTTAGGAGCCAGGAAATGTAAATGTTAACTCCCAGCAATATATAGTGAGTAGGGTTGCCACCTTTTTCGTAAAATAATGGCCAGGTGGCAACCTTAATAGTGAGCCAGACACAGCAAAGCTCACATGAATATATAGGGACAGGCATGGTATAGAAATGCTCCCATCAATATATAGTGTGCAAGGTAGAGACATGCTACAGTCAGGGCCGGCGCCACCTATAGGTGAAGTAGGTGCCGTCATATGGTCCATTTTTACAAGGGGCGTCCGCATGCTCCTATTTTTCTGCCACAATGCGGCACTGAGGGAGGGAGGCGGACCTCACCGGGGATAGGGTTGCTGAAGGGGTAACCTAGCATTGCAAGGGTTAACTGGAGTAACCTAGCATTGTGAGGGTTAACCGTAAAAGTTAGTTTTGCTTTTGTGCCTGTTTAGTTTGTAGCTTCAGTTTAATTAGAAGACACATACTCATACAATTATCTCATGTATTCATTTGTTTATCTGAATGTTCTAACTTTGGAAATGATACTAGGAGTACTTGTGGGAGAGAAGGAGGCAGAGGCCTGGAATCTCAGGTTCTTGCCATCTCCAATTAATCCTACTAATTAGGGAAAGGAGAAGTTACCAGAAGATGATACCAGAATGCTCTTATCTATGTCTTACCCCGTGATTGGAACCACTATGTCTTTTTAATTATCAGTACCTTCCATTTCTTATTCTGGTACTTTCCACTCATTTCAAGATTGTTGTGTAACAGTGTTGTGTAACAGTTATTTAGCATATATACCATTAACACACCCCTATACGCCTATATTCTCATATGTGCACATACATTATAACCAATGAGATTGAAGTAGCCACCTCCTTAATTTGGGGTATATATATGAGTGTTAAACCAATAAAGACTCAGAGTTAAAGGATAAAGAACTTGTGTCTGCTTTCTTTGGCTCTCCACGCGTGTTGTTGAGAACAACTCCCACCACGAGAAGTTAACCATTAAAGATACATTGCCGTGTATGCAGAGACGTTGCTGAGAAGACCCCTCAGCTAGACTCGGTCCCTTTCAGCTGGTGTCAGAAGTGGGATTCAGACAGACCGGGTGAGTATATGTGTATTTTATACATCTCTGACTTACCCGTGTTTCTCTGAATCCTTAGTTATTCCTAAAAGTCTCTGTTAGATAAAACCCTGTAATAAGTATTTTAGAGACAGGTCGCGCCTGTCATGTAAGCAGATATGTTGCAACAGTTACTGATGATGTTCCAGTAATATAAGTGCCGGCAAATATAGACAATACTGATTAAGTCTCAGTTAAAAGTTTTACTCACTGATGAAGTGCCAGTGAGAGATGTAAATGTTTTGCATTTACATAGAACAGGGTATAATATAGTATAATATAGAAAACGGCAATCTAAATTCATTCCATATTGCAATTACTCCCGAATTTTGTTCCGTGGTGTGAGTTGATCATCAATTCTGTCATATACTGTATAGTGCATGTCTAGTGATTTTGGGATATCACAATGGGACAGCAAATCAGCTTTTGGCTACTTCTAAATTTTGTGAGAAAGGCAAATTAAAGGATGCCTCTTTGTATGACGATACAAGGTGGACTCCACGAAATTACACCAAAATTTATGTGACAGCAGTAGTTAATTCAGATGTGATAATGTCAGAATTTTTAATTAAAGAAGGCAAACCCAAAGGGAGAGAAAATGAACAAGGGTACATCTAAATACCCTAAGAGATCTGTCCCACAGAAAGCTAAGATAGAGCCGCTGTATCCAGCACTCACTGTTTGCTCAGAGCCCCCACAGCACAGCCCGGCATGTAAATTGTCAGATAAGAAATTAACTGCTGTGTCTGTGGCCATAAGGTATGTTTGATTTGCCTCCCTGCCAATACTCAGTGTTTTAAGGGGATAGTAGAAATTAATATATAAAGTATAAGAGTATTATAACATTGCATTGTTAAACTGAAATATAAAAGTGTTACGTCTGTCTAGTGTGTCTGGGACACATAAATAAGTTACAAGACAATAGTTCTGGGAATTGAAGTTGTGTATCTGGGATACGCTGTGTAACAGAGGATAGAACATATTGTAAAATATATTGAAGATTAGTTTTCTGTCTGTAACTCCCAAGCACACTGTATCTTGGTGTTTTGGATATATTTGCCACGCAGGTTGATAAGACAATAGAAGCTGTGACATAATATGTTTAATGTTGTCGTTGGAAGAATTGTCGTTATTGTTTAAATATTTACATAGTAGCAGCAGTATGGTTTTATAGAGATGTTGCAAAAGGAAGTGTTTTATATTTAGTAGAGTAGAGAAGACGGATCTCCTAAATTACTCAAACCAGAGCGCTCAAAAAAACCCCCAAAAAAACGGCATTTTAGCCTTTCGTATAATAGTTTGAGTGATTATTTGAGTAACGATCTTCTGGGCTATATTCAGCAGTGTGATGAGAAGTTTTATAGTAAATGAGTTCATTCATGTTATGTTCTTTGTTCGGTATAAAGGTCCTGAAGAGTAACCGTAGTTACTGCAGTTTTTGTTATTGTTTGGCAGAAAAGTTGCAGAGTTATTTTATTGTGGCACAGTCATTAATTTTATTAGTGCTATGCATCGTTTTCAAATTAATTTGCTTCTGTATTTGTGTAACTGTATCTTTAAGTAAAAATAGAAATATGTGTGTGTAAAACAGCAAGAGTCATATAGTATCCAGGGTATCTCTTGGACATCATGTTAAATATACGTGATCGATCCATTGGACAGTATAACAGCTGTAAAATTTTACAAAATGCCATTATTTGATTAATTTTGACAAAAGTTTATTTTTATTCAATTTACATGTGAGGAGGCATTATGTAATAATACTATGTAAAAAGTTATATTTTTATTGCTGTAGCAATGTTATTTGCTGTGGATTTCCCCAGCTGCATATTTTTGGGATATTTTAAAGCTGTAACCAGAGCCATTATTTCATGTTCTGGCAAAAGCGTTCTAAAATTTGCAGGATGCTAATTTAAAGGCAAAGACTTAATAGGTTTTACATGTTACCTACTAGAAATGTTTATTTGTTTATGGTATATTTCCTCTTTTTTGTATTTGGGTAGTTTGACTAGTATTTAATCTTTATGTAGGTTAGAAGGACTTTTGTAATTAAAGTCTTTATTTTATTAAGACATATTTAGATTTTTCCCAAGGTAGATACCACATCTTCCAACACTCTAGATAAAATTAGAATAATTGGATGAGTGAAAATGTTTTTATTGTAAGGTTGTATTTGTATAAACAGATGCACAGCTACAGATGAGCTTTAGATTTAAGTAGAATATCAGAGTTGGTACTAGAGAAAGATTTGAGCAATGTTTATTCGTAATAAAAGTTAAGGTGTGAATTTTGTGTTGTAAAGATAAACTGTTGAAGGCTTTGTCGACCATGGAAATGGCAATTGCTGGAGATAAAGGTTTTTTTCTATGTTGTAGAAAGTCAGAAGATATAATTAATAATGTGAAATAAGGGTATTTATAGCAATAAGAGGCAGAACTTTTAGTTTATGCTGAAAAGTATTGATTAGTGTTTTAAAGCAACTCCCTGCCCATCCAATACAATCGGTGGTAATTTGCATACACTGTAATAGTTTTATGTTCTTAGTGTGGCCAGAATTTGTGTACAGCGCTACTTACACTGTTGGTGATTTAGGAATATAATATTCACACTATAGGGATGTTAGATTGCTAGGTAAAGAGCAATGCATATTTAATTAGACACAGAGGTAGCATTTGCATTCTACAACATTTATATACAGTAAATACACACGCACACACGTGCAATGATAAAATGTTAATTTGTTGTGTTCTAATTTTTGTTATTATTAAGGCAAAGTACCCCATGTAATACATGGTGAGAGAATATTGAGATGTTGTTTAAAGTTTTAAATGCAAGACAAGTTTTTAATACGATATATGAGAATGTACGTATGTCAGTGATTAGTGGAAAGAATTAGCAAGTGTCGTGTTATAAACAGACAAGTTGTGCTTGTGGTTTTGGAGTTATAGGAGTTAATGTAGCAATTCTTGTTGTGTGTGAAGTTGAGAGAAAGCTTCCCCAGAAGCCCCCCTTCTCTCTGACAGTCTATTTGCAGATAAGAGAATTGTAGCAGCGGCTGCAAAATTATTGCTTTTCTTTTTGTGAAGGGAGGGGGAGAACGGGACAGAATTCCAGTTACTGTTAGTTATTGAGAAGTTCTGTGTTATGTGCTATGGTTATATAGTCTAATCATGATATGTCCTAATGGTAAAGAGATACATGATTATTATGTATGAGAACATATTCTCACATTATCAATTGATTCAACTATGATTATAAAAGGGTAATAATTTTTCAAGAACAAAAGAGTGGTTCAGCTTCACACATTTTTATAATTATATTGCAACACAGACTAGTAGTAATAATATGTTTTAATTATATTTTAAGGTGGAGATTAATAAGATTAGAGACCGCAATATAAATGCGAGTCACAAATCAAATAATTGAAGATGTTTAGTGAAATATTGCATGTTACTAACTGGAATTTTTTTTTTGAGTTTTATTTTCCTATAGATTAAAGCTGTACAGCCAACAAAAGACAAGTTCAAAGTGCACCAACGAATCTAATGCTGATCAAGATTATTTCTAAAGAAAAGTTGATTTTTTAAAAGACGAAAAAGTTTTCCAGTTCAAGTAAAAGGATTCTCTTAAAGTTTATCGGAATATTGTTGTGAAAGTTGTTCAACTCAACTCCCGGATCAACGTTATTTACTTAAAGCACATTCCTGTACTGACAAACAGGCCAACAAAGGAGCAGCAAGTTAGTGTTTTGATGAACATAATAAACCGTGACTACTAGCCAACATAGTCTTCACCCTAAGGGTAACTCGCAAATAAATCACCCAGGAATCTGCAACAGATACAACAATCTACGACAGATCATCTTTGTTGGGAAGTATATTTTCATTGAGTATATATGTATAAAATTGTTATTGCTGAATTGTAATTTTTGTGGTAAAGATTTGTTTAATTGTGTTATTATGGGTATGTTTGGAGTATAGTGAATTTTTGAAACTTAACAATTAGACCGACTCTTACAAACAGGATTTAGTCAGACCCATAAAGAAATTGTATTTTGATAGTATTGTTGTGGAATTGTATATAGAGAATGTTAGGAAGTTTTTCAGATTTTTTTTAAATAAGTTAAAAAAGTTTAATCAAGAAGGATTATAGATTTAAGGAGTAGGTTAAAAAGTGTTCACAGGTAATCCGTGAGATCCCCTGGGACTGGGAAATTGGCTAGGATCACTTGGAGCGAAACTTGTAAGTGGTATGGCATGTGTGAGATCAGTGTTGCTAATTGTCTGTGTTTATGTTGTTTGTTTCAAGGGTCTCATCCTCAAGTGCATCCTGACCACTGACATCATGCCCCTACAAGAAGACTGGAAGACACTGCTCAGATATTCCCCATTATGGAAGCTTACAGTGCAACTAAGTTGGATGACCTACCAATGTGTGAAATCGAGGAAGTGTGCCTTATCACCTCGGATACAATGATTATGTTGACCAGGCAACTCCTGATGGTTATCCTTAAAAACAGACAATGTCAATTTCTAAGACTAAAAGGGGAGAACAGTATGAACATTATATGGACTGTAGGGGCCTCTGGAATTATGTCGTGGATGGGAGACCATAATGTTTTGTCCACAGCCATTTTGTCTGACTGACGCTTTATGTTCTGAATGCATGCCATTTTGTGTGTTTTGAATGCATGTTCAGCTTTGCTCCAAGTCATTTTAAAGTATTTAGTCAACAACAGTCCTGGGGAATTGCAAACTCCGGAATAATATGATGTTTTAATTTATTAGACCACTCAAATGTTATCCAACTTGATTTAAACAATATAAGAGAAGTGGTCACAGATATCATGTAGGCCCCAGGTTTTGACTGGCCATTTTGAATATGTTCTTGGTTAGAAGATAATTATGGGCTTTGTTTTAATAATAGTAGTTATAGGTGCTTTTTATATTATCATACAATGCGCTAGATGCACCATTGCTAAGGCTATGCAGTCAAGCAGAAGAAAGCCTTCAGAAACACTGGCTTTCTCTATGATATATAAGAGAGAACAGTGAAGTGAGTTATCCATATTAGCATATGGATAAAAGAGTGGAACTGAAGGGGTAACCTAGCATTGCAAGGGTTAACTGGAGTAACCTAGCATTGTGAGGGTTAACCGTAAAAGTTAGTTTTGCTTTTGTGCCTGTTTAGTTTGTAGCTTCAGTTTAATTAGAAGACACATACTCATACAATTATCTCATGTATTCATTTGTTTATCTGAATGTTCTAACTTTGGAAATGATACTAGGAGTACTTGTGGGAGAGAAGGAGGCAGAGGCCTGGAATCTCAGGTTCTTGCCATCTCCAATTAATCCTACTAATTAGGGAAAGGAGAAGTTACCAGAAGATGATACCAGAATGCTCTTATCTATGTCTTACCCCGTGATTGGAACCACTATGTCTTTTTAATTATCAGTACCTTCCATTTCTTATTCTGGTACTTTCCACTCATTTCAAGATTGTTGTGTAACAGTGTTGTGTAACAGTTATTTAGCATATATACCATTAACACACCCCTATACGCCTATATTCTCATATGTGCACATACATTATAACCAATGAGATTGAAGTAGCCACCTCCTTAATTTGGGGTATATATATGAGTGTTAAACCAATAAAGACTCAGAGTTAAAGGATAAAGAACTTGTGTCTGCTTTCTTTGGCTCTCCACGCGTGTTGTTGAGAACAACTCCCACCACGAGAAGTTAACCATTAAAGATACATTGCCGTGTATGCAGAGACGTTGCTGAGAAGACCCCTCAGCTAGACTCGGTCCCTTTCAGTTGCCACTTTTTCTTCAAAAAAATACCGGCCTTGGTACTGTTTCCATAGACTTAACATTAGCCTAATGCATATTTTTTTACTGGCCTGCCGGTAAAATACAGGCCAGGTGGCAACCCTAACCGGGGATGAGGTGAAGGTGCGCCACCTCCTTCAATAGGAAAGACCACAGACATGGGAGGTAGGGGGGGAACGATCACCTTAAGAATGTTTTTTTTAAAAATTTTTGCCTAGATTGGTACAACTGAGCTCCCATTAATATATAGTGATCCTATCTTTGGCACATCCCATCCTCCATAACCTCCCTGTCAATCTTGCATTCGCTCCATACCATCTATGTCTTGTGCTCTCTCCATGCAACCCATGTCTGTCCCTCTCCCCCATGCCATCCATGTCTGTCCCTCTCCCCCATGTCATTCAGTGTCCTTTTTTATCTGAGTGTACTCTGGAGGTATCTGGACTTGACACCTTTGTATCCAGAAAGTTGTGAGGCAGGATTTCCCCACTGTATGTCCTACTGTTTTGTTGTGTTCATTAAGTGTTTGTATTTAAAGGTGTGAAAATGAGTCATGTCATATTTGTTTGTGTATAAATATTTGTGTTGTTTTCAAATAAATGGTCATTCCTGTTCCACTCCTATACTGGTGTGTGTCCATTCCTGCGGCAGAGCCTTCGGATCTGTTAGGATTGAGCTTATTACATGGCAGCCTTTGTAAGGGCTGTACTTGGAGGCAATGATTTATCACGTGAAATGTTATAATGCAAGAGCACTATGTAGTTATTTTTTATTTTAAATATGTGAATCACTTTGCAACACCATGTAAAATTTGACCTTTGCAATGAATGGTTAACCAATTGTATTAATTAAGCACTAGTTCACTGTTAGCCACACTTATGATTAAGCGTCAGTAGACGCGAAACGCGTTGTGTTTCCCTGTGATTTGTTAACCACTGCTGTGGCTTCACTACAATAAATATTTTCGTTATTACAACATCCCCGGAGGTTCGGTTTGTCTACTCCCGTCGTCCACTGTTTCTCCTGAGCACAAAGGGTTAATCACCAGCAGCTTATCAACACCACTTGCCAGCTTTTTCATAATAATTTTTTACCTTCTTTTTAAATAATAAATATTCTGATTTAATGCTATTTCATCACTGGGGTTCTTGGAGAGAAGTAATGGCCCGCCTCCTCCCAATAGACTATGGACCCTGTCTCTGTGTTTGATATGGGGGTACACAGTTTGGGGCCACCAGCGGCACACTGTCTCCAGTCTCTCAGAAGGTGTTATGGAAGGTTATTATTTTACTGTTGCAATATGTTAAACATCTAGTTCCCCTTAGTGACAAGACATTTTTACCTTGACTTTCCCTTGGTGACAATGGCTGTTTTGACATTTCTGGGGTGTTTGTGTTTAGCTGTCATTTTCTTCTTTCTCACATACTGTACCCACACAAATTATATGTTGTTTTTATCGTCATAAGAAGGGCTTTCATTAGATACCATTATGTTCATCATATCTTATAATTTACTACAAAAAAAATCCTAAAATATGATGAAAAATTTAAAAAAACCCCACTTCTTTCTAACTTTGACCTAAAATATAATTTACACAAATACAATCATTAAAAAAGACCCTGTCTAAATAGTTTCTAAATGTTGTCCCGAGTTAAGAAATATGCATATTTTTTTGTTTTTTCCTATATTGACCTTTTGACCCCAACCCGAACCCTAAATTGAATCCTAACACTACATTTTACCCCAACTCTAACCCTTAATCCCTATCCCTTAATATTTTTTATTTTAATTTTAACCCTATCCCTTATGCTAAAAATTATTTAATATTAACCCCATTGGCGATTCTAACTATAATACCAGTTTTTAGTTAATTAAAGCTTTTTTTTTTTTTACATTGCAATGTTACTTGCTGCCTCTAGGGGCAGTCAAGCAGCATATTCAGAGCGACGGAAGTGAATTTTCTTTCACTTACAAAGCTCTGAGCACAAGAGGTATTGCCATATGTCAAATGCCCCATTGTCTTTATGTAAGTCATTCAGTGTCCTTTTTTATCTGAGTGTACTCTGGAGGTATCTGGACTTGACACCTTTGTATCCAGAAAGTTGTGAGGCAGGATTTCCCCACTGTATGTCCTACTGTTTTGTTGTGTTCATTAAGTGTTTGTATTTAAAGGTGTGAAAATGAGTCATGTCATATTTGTTTGTGTATAAATATTTGTGTTGTTTTCAAATAAATGGTCATTCCTGTTCCACTCCTATACTGGTGTGTGTCCATTCCTGCGGCAGAGCCTTCGGATCTGTTAGGATTGAGCTTATTACATGGCAGCCTTTGTAAGGGCTGTACTTGGAGGCAATGATTTATCACGTGAAATGTTATAATGCAAGAGCACTATGTAGTTATTTTTTATTTTAAATATGTGAATCACTTTGCAACACCATGTAAAATTTGACCTTTGCAATGAATGGTTAACCAATTGTATTAATTAAGCACTAGTTCACTGTTAGCCACACTTATGATTAAGCGTCAGTAGACGCGAAACGCGTTGTGTTTCCCTGTGATTTGTTAACCACTGCTGTGGCTTCACTACAATAAATATTTTCGTTATTACAACATCCCCGGAGGTTCGGTTTGTCTACTCCCGTCGTCCACTGTTTCTCCTGAGCACAAAGGGTTAATCACCAGCAGCTTATCAACACCACTTGCCAGCTTTTTCATAATAATTTTTTACCTTATTTTTAAATAATAAATATTCGGATTTAATGCTATTTCGTCACTGGGGTTCTTGGAGAGAAGTAATGGCCCGCCTCCTCCCAATAGACTATGGACCCTGTCTCTGTGTTTGATATGGGGGTACACAGTTTGGGGCCACCAGCGGCACACTGTCTCCAGTCTCTCAGAAGGTGTTATGGAAGGTTATTATTTTACTGTTGCAATATGTTAAACATCTAGTTCCCCTTAGTGACAAGACATTTTTACCTTGACTTTCCCTTGGTGACAATGGCTGTTTTGACATTTCTGGGGTGTTTGTGTTTAGCTGTAATTTTCTTCTTTCTCACATACTGTACCCACACAAATTATATGTTGTTTTTATCGTCATAAGAAGGGCTTTCATTAGATACCATTATGTTCATCATATCTTATAATTTACTACAAAAAAAATCCTAAAATATGATGAAAAATTTAAAAACCCCCCACTTCTTTCTAACTTTGACCTAAAATATAATTTACACAAATACAATCATTAAAAAAGACCCTGTCTAAATAGTTTCTAAATGTTGTCCCGAGTTAAGAAATATGCATATTTTTTTGTTTTTTCCTATATTGACCTTTTGACCCCAACCCGAACCCTAAATTGAATCCTAACACTACATTTTACCCCAACTCTAACCCTTAATCCCTATCCCTTAATATTTTTTATTTTAATTTTAACCCTATCCCTTATGCTAAAAATTATTTAATTTTAACCCCATTGGCGATTCTAACTATAATACCAGTTTTTAGTTAATTAAAGCTTTTTTTTTTTTTACATTGCAATGTTACTTGCTGCCTCTAGGGGCAGTCAAGCAGCATATTCAGAGCGACGGAAGTGAATTTTCTTTCACTTACAAAGCTCTGAGCACAAGAGGTATTGCCATATGTCAAATGCCCCATTGTCTTTATGTAAGTCATTCAGTGTCCTTTTTTATCTGAGTGTACTCTGGAGGTATCTGGACTTGACACCTTTGTATCCAGAAAGTTGTGAGGCAGGATTTCCCCACTGTATGTCCTACTGTTTTGTTGTGTTCATTAAGTGTTTGTATTTAAAGGTGTGAAAATGAGTCATGTCATATTTGTTTGTGTATAAATATTTGTGTTGTTTTCAAATAAATGGTCATTCCTGTTCCACTCCTATACTGGTGTGTGTCCATTCCTGCGGCAGAGCCTTCGGATCTGTTAGGATTGAGCTTATTACATGGCAGCCTTTGTAAGGGCTGTACTTGGAGGCAATGATTTATCACGTGAAATGTTATAATGCAAGAGCACTATGTAGTTATTTTTTATTTTAAATATGTGAATCACTTTGCAACACCATGTAAAATTTGACCTTTGCAATGAATGGTTAACCAATTGTATTAATTAAGCACTAGTTCACTGTTAGCCACACTTATGATTAAGCGTCAGTAGACGCGAAACGCGTTGTGTTTCCCTGTGATTTGTTAACCACTGCTGTGGCTTCACTACAATAAATATTTTCGTTATTACAACATCCCCGGAGGTTCGGTTTGTCTACTCCCGTCGTCCACTGTTTCTCCTGAGCACAAAGGGTTAATCACCAGCAGCTTATCAACACCACTTGCCAGCTTTTTCATAATAATTTTTTACCTTATTTTTAAATAATAAATATTCGGATTTAATGCTATTTCGTCACTGGGGTTCTTGGAGAGAAGTAATGGCCCGCCTCCTCCCAATAGACTATGGACCCTGTCTCTGTGTTTGATATGGGGGTACACAGTTTGGGGCCACCAGCGGCACACTGTCTCCAGTCTCTCAGAAGGTGTTATGGAAGGTTATTATTTTACTGTTGCAATATGTTAAACATCTAGTTCCCCTTAGTGACAAGACATTTTTACCTTGACTTTCCCTTGGTGACAATGGCTGTTTTGACATTTCTGGGGTGTTTGTGTTTAGCTGTAATTTTCTTCTTTCTCACATACTGTACCCACACAAATTATATGTTGTTTTTATCGTCATAAGAAGGGCTTTCATTAGATACCATTATGTTCATCATATCTTATAATTTACTACAAAAAAAATCCTAAAATATGATGAAAAATTTAAAAACCCCCCACTTCTTTCTAACTTTGACCTAAAATATAATTTACACAAATACAATCATTAAAAAAGACCCTGTCTAAATAGTTTCTAAATGTTGTCCCGAGTTAAGAAATATGCATATTTTTTTGTTTTTTCCTATATTGACCTTTTGACCCCAACCCGAACCCTAAATTGAATCCTAACACTACATTTTACCCCAACTCTAACCCTTAATCCCTATCCCTTAATATTTTTTATTTTAATTTTAACCCTATCCCTTATGCTAAAAATTATTTAATTTTAACCCCATTGGCGATTCTAACTATAATACCAGTTTTTAGTTAATTAAAGCTTTTTTTTTTTTTACATTGCAATGTTACTTGCTGCCTCTAGGGGCAGTCAAGCAGCATATTCAGAGCGACGGAAGTGAATTTTCTTTCACTTACAAAGCTCTGAGCACAAGAGGTATTGCCATATGTCAAATGCCCCATTGTCTTTATGTAAGTCATTCAGTGTCCTTTTTTATCTGAGTGTACTCTGGAGGTATCTGGACTTGACACCTTTGTATCCAGAAAGTTGTGAGGCAGGATTTCCCCACTGTATGTCCTACTGTTTTGTTGTGTTCATTAAGTGTTTGTATTTAAAGGTGTGAAAATGAGTCATGTCATATTTGTTTGTGTATAAATATTTGTGTTGTTTTCAAATAAATGGTCATTCCTGTTCCACTCCTATACTGGTGTGTGTCCATTCCTGCGGCAGAGCCTTCGGATCTGTTAGGATTGAGCTTATTACATGGCAGCCTTTGTAAGGGCTGTACTTGGAGGCAATGATTTATCACGTGAAATGTTATAATGCAAGAGCACTATGTAGTTATTTTTTATTTTAAATATGTGAATCACTTTGCAACACCATGTAAAATTTGACCTTTGCAATGAATGGTTAACCAATTGTATTAATTAAGCACTAGTTCACTGTTAGCCACACTTATGATTAAGCGTCAGTAGACGCGAAACGCGTTGTGTTTCCCTGTGATTTGTTAACCACTGCTGTGGCTTCACTACAATAAATATTTTCGTTATTACAACATCCCCGGAGGTTCGGTTTGTCTACTCCCGTCGTCCACTGTTTCTCCTGAGCACAAAGGGTTAATCACCAGCAGCTTATCAACACCACTTGCCAGCTTTTTCATAATAATTTTTTACCTTATTTTTAAATAATAAATATTCGGATTTAATGCTATTTCGTCACTGGGGTTCTTGGAGAGAAGTAATGGCCCGCCTCCTCCCAATAGACTATGGACCCTGTCTCTGTGTTTGATATGGGGGTACACAGTTTGGGGCCACCAGCGGCACACTGTCTCCAGTCTCTCAGAAGGTGTTATGGAAGGTTATTATTTTACTGTTGCAATATGTTAAACATCTAGTTCCCCTTAGTGACAAGACATTTTTACCTTGACTTTCCCTTGGTGACAATGGCTGTTTTGACATTTCTGGGGTGTTTGTGTTTAGCTGTAATTTTCTTCTTTCTCACATACTGTACCCACACAAATTATATGTTGTTTTTATCGTCATAAGAAGGGCTTTCATTAGATACCATTATGTTCATCATATCTTATAATTTACTACAAAAAAAATCCTAAAATATGATGAAAAATTTAAAAACCCCCCACTTCTTTCTAACTTTGACCTAAAATATAATTTACACAAATACAATCATTAAAAAAGACCCTGTCTAAATAGTTTCTAAATGTTGTCCCGAGTTAAGAAATATGCATATTTTTTTGTTTTTTCCTATATTGACCTTTTGACCCCAACCCGAACCCTAAATTGAATCCTAACACTACATTTTACCCCAACTCTAACCCTTAATCCCTATCCCTTAATATTTTTTATTTTAATTTTAACCCTATCCCTTATGCTAAAAATTATTTAATTTTAACCCCATTGGCGATTCTAACTATAATACCAGTTTTTAGTTAATTAAAGCTTTTTTTTTTTTTACATTGCAATGTTACTTGCTGCCTCTAGGGGCAGTCAAGCAGCATATTCAGAGCGACGGAAGTGAATTTTCTTTCACTTACAAAGCTCTGAGCACAAGAGGTATTGCCATATGTCAAATGCCCCATTGTCTTTATGTAAGTCATTCAGTGTCCTTTTTTATCTGAGTGTACTCTGGAGGTATCTGGACTTGACACCTTTGTATCCAGAAAGTTGTGAGGCAGGATTTCCCCACTGTATGTCCTACTGTTTTGTTGTGTTCATTAAGTGTTTGTATTTAAAGGTGTGAAAATGAGTCATGTCATATTTGTTTGTGTATAAATATTTGTGTTGTTTTCAAATAAATGGTCATTCCTGTTCCACTCCTATACTGGTGTGTGTCCATTCCTGCGGCAGAGCCTTCGGATCTGTTAGGATTGAGCTTATTACATGGCAGCCTTTGTAAGGGCTGTACTTGGAGGCAATGATTTATCACGTGAAATGTTATAATGCAAGAGCACTATGTAGTTATTTTTTATTTTAAATATGTGAATCACTTTGCAACACCATGTAAAATTTGACCTTTGCAATGAATGGTTAACCAATTGTATTAATTAAGCACTAGTTCACTGTTAGCCACACTTATGATTAAGCGTCAGTAGACGCGAAACGCGTTGTGTTTCCCTGTGATTTGTTAACCACTGCTGTGGCTTCACTACAATAAATATTTTCGTTATTACAACATCCCCGGAGGTTCGGTTTGTCTACTCCCGTCGTCCACTGTTTCTCCTGAGCACAAAGGGTTAATCACCAGCAGCTTCTCAACACCACTTGCCAGCTTTTTCATAATAATTTTTTACCTTATTTTTAAATAATAAATATTCGGATTTAATGCTATTTCGTCACTGGGGTTCTTGGAGAGAAGTAATGGCCCGCCTCCTCCCAATAGACTATGGACCCTGTCTCTGTGTTTGATATGGGGGTACACAGTTTGGGGCCACCAGCGGCACACTGTCTCCAGTCTCTCAGAAGGTGTTATGGAAGGTTATTATTTTACTGTTGCAATATGTTAAACATCTAGTTCCCCTTAGTGACAAGACATTTTTACCTTGACTTTCCCTTGGTGACAATGGCTGTTTTGACATTTCTGGGGTGTTTGTGTTTAGCTGTAATTTTCTTCTTTCTCACATACTGTACCCACACAAATTATATGTTGTTTTTATCGTCATAAGAAGGGCTTTCATTAGATACCATTATGTTCATCATATCTTATAATTTACTACAAAAAAAATCCTAAAATATGATGAAAAATTTAAAAACCCCCCACTTCTTTCTAACTTTGACCTAAAATATAATTTACACAAATACAATCATTAAAAAAGACCCTGTCTAAATAGTTTCTAAATGGTGTCCCGAGTTAAGAAATATGCATATTTTTTTGTTTTTTCCTATATTGACCTTTTGACCCCAACCCGAACCCTAAATTGAATCCTAACACTACATTTTACCCCAACTCTAACCCTTAATCCCTATCCCTTAATATTTTTTATTTTAATTTTAACCCTATCCCTTATGCTAAAAATTATTTAATTTTAACCCCATTGGCGATTCTAACTATAATACCAGTTTTTAGTTAATTAAAGCTTTTTTTTTTTTTACATTGCAATGTTACTTGCTGCCTCTAGGGGCAGTCAAGCAGCATATTCAGAGCGAAGGAAGTGAATTTTCTTTCACTTACAAAGCTCTGAGCACAAGAGGTATTGCCATATGTCAAATGCCCCATTGTCTTTATGTAAGTCATTCAGTGTCCTTTTTTATCTGAGTGTACTCTGGAGGTATCTGGACTTGACACCTTTGTATCCAGAAAGTTGTGAGGCAGGATTTCCCCACTGTATGTCCTACTGTTTTGTTGTGTTCATTAAGTGTTTGTATTTAAAGGTGTGAAAATGAGTCATGTCATATTTGTTTGTGTATAAATATTTGTGTTGTTTTCAAATAAATGGTCATTCCTGTTCCACTCCTATACTGGTGTGTGTCCATTCCTGCGGCAGAGCCTTCGGATCTGTTAGGATTGAGCTTATTACATGGCAGCCTTTGTAAGGGCTGTACTTGGAGGCAATGATTTATCATGTGACATGTTATAATGCAAGAGCACTATGTAGTTATTTTTTATTTTAAATATGTGAATCACTTTGCAACACCATGTAAAATTTGACCTTTGCAATGAATGGTTAACCAATTGTATTAATTAAGCACTAGTTCACTGTTAGCCACACTTATGATTAAGCGTCAGTAGACGCGAAACGCGTTGTGTTTCCCTGTGATTTGTTAACCACTGCTGTGGCTTCACTACAATAAATATTTTCGTTATTACAACATCCCCGGAGGTTCGGTTTGTCTACTCCCGTCGTCCACTGTTTCACCTGAGCACAAAGGGTTAATCACCAGCAGCTTATCAACACCACTTGCCATCTTTTTCATAATAATTTTTTACCTTCTTTTTAAATAATAAATATTCGGATTTAATGCTATTTCGTCACTGGGGTTCTTGGAGAGAAGTAATGGCCCGCCTCCTCCCAATAGACTATGGACCCTGTCTCTGTGTTTGATATGGGGGTACACAGTTTGGGGCCACCAGCGGCACACTGTCTCCAGTCTCTCAGAAGGTGTTATGGAAGGTTATTATTTTACTGTTGCAATATGTTAAACATCTAGTTCCCCTTAGTGACAAGACATTTTTACCTTGACTTTCCCTTGGTGACAATGGCTGTTTTGACATTTCTGGGGTGTTTGTGTTTAGCTGTAATTTTCTTCTTTCTCACATACTGTACCCACACAAATTATATGTTGTTTTTATCGTCATAAGAAGGGCTTTCATTAGATACCATTATGTTCATCATATCTTATAATTTACTACAAAAAAAATCCTAAAATATGATGAAAAATTTAAAAAACCCCCACTTCTTTCTAACTTTGACCTAAAATATAATTTACACAAATACAATCATTAAAAAAGACCCTGTCTAAATAGTTTCTAAATGTTGTCCCGAGTTAAGAAATATGCATTTTTTTTTGTTTTTTCCTATATTGACCTTTTGACCCCAACCCGAACCCTAAATTGAATCCTAACACTACATTTTACCCCAACTCTAACCCTTAATCCCTATCCCTTAATATTTTTTATTTTAATTTTAACCCTATCCCTTATGCTAAAAATTATTTAATTTTAACCCCATTGGCGATTCTAACTATAATACCAGTTTTTAGTTAATTAAAGCTTTTTTTTTTTTTTACATTGCAATGTTACCTGCTGCCTCTAGGGGCAGTCAAGCAGCATATTCAGAGCGACGGAAGTGAATTTTCTTTCACTTACAAAGCTCTGAGCACAAGAGGTATTGCCATATGTCAAATGCCCCATTGTCTTTATGTAAGTCATTCAGTGTCCTTTTTTATCTGAGTGTACTCTGGAGGTATCTGGACTTGACACCTTTGTATCCAGAAAGTTGTGAGGCAGGATTTCCCCACTGTATGTCCTACTGTTTTGTTGTGTTCATTAAGTGTTTGTATTTAAAGGTGTGAAAATGAGTCATGTCATATTTGTTTGTGTATAAATATTTGTGTTGTTTTCAAATAAATGGTCATTCCTGTTCCACTCCTATACTGGTGTCAGTGCTGTATTTACCGCGAGGCATCCTAGGCGGATGCCTATGGCGGCAAATTTTGGGGGGCGGCAGCGCCCCCCAGCACTGGAAAAAAAAAAAATAAAGAAAAATTAAAAAGAAAAAAAAATCCGGCCCTTTAAAAAAAAAAAAAAAAACCCCCACCGCGCTTGCAGGCAGAGACGGAGGTGAGAGGGGATCGGAAGATCCCCCCTCACCATCGCTCTGCCTGCCGGGCTGCACGGGGAGCCGAACAGGCAGCACAGAGAAACCTCCGTGCTGCCTGTTCGGCTCCCCGTGCAGTCTGACACGGAAGTGCCGACAGTCACGTGACGGGCGCGCTGACGTCATACGCGCGCCCGGTCACGTGACCTGTCGGCACAATCGCCGGGAAGCCGAACAGGCAGCATGGAGGGACCATGCTGCCTGCCTGCCAGGGAAAGGTAAGTGCTGATGGGAGACTGTGTGTGTGTGTGTGTGTGTGACTGAGTGTGATGGGAGTCAGAGTGTGTGTGATGGGAGACTGTGTGTGTGACTGAGTGTGATGGGAATCAGAGTGTGTGTGATGGGAGATTGTGTGTGACTGAGTGTGATGGGAGTCAGAGTGTGTGTGATGGGAGATTGTGTGTGACTGAGTGTGATGGAAGTCAGAGTGTGTGTGATGGGAGACAGTGTGTGTGACTGAGTGTGATGGGAGTCAGAGTGTGTGTGATGGGAGACAGTGTGTGTGACTGAGTGTGATGGGAGTCAGAGTGTGTGTGATGGGAGACAGTGTGTGTGACTGAGTGTGATGGGAGTCAGAGTGTGTGTGATGGGAGACAGTGTGTGTGACTGAGTGTGATGGGAGTCAGAGTGTGTGTGATGGGAGACAGTGTGTGTGACTGAGTGTGATGGGAGTCAGAGTGTGTGTGATGGGAGACAGTGTGTGTGACTGAGTGTGATGGGAGTCAGAGTGTGTGTGATGGGAGTCAGAGTGTGTGTGATGGGAGACAGTGTGTGTGACTGAGTGTGATGGGAGTCAGAGTGTGTGTGATGGGAGACAGTGTGTGTGACTGAGTGTGATGGGAGACTATGTGTGTGTGTGTGTGTGTGTGTGTGACTGAGTGTGATGGGAGTCAGAGTGTGTGTGATGGGAGACAGTGTGTGTGACTGAGTTTGATGGGAGACAGTGTGTGTGTCTGAGTGTGATGGGAGTCAGAGTGTGTGTGAAGGGAGACAGTGTGTGTGACTGAGTGTGATGGGAGTCAGAGTGTGTGTGATGGGAGACAGTGTGTGTGACTGAGTGTGATGGGAGTCAGAGTGTGTGTGATAGGAGACAGTGTGTGTGACTGGGTGTGATGG
Organism: Pelodytes ibericus; assembly: GCA_036172795.1. NCBI lineage: Eukaryota > Metazoa > Chordata > Amphibia > Anura > Pelodytidae > Pelodytes > Pelodytes ibericus. The sequence continues at coordinate 204,201,441 of CM069859.1, forward strand.
GAGTCAGAGTGTGTGTGATGGGAGACAGTGTGTGTGACTGAGTGTGATGGGAGTCAGAGTGTGCGTGATGGGAGTAGGAGTGTGTGACTGAGTGTGATGGGAGTAGGAGTGTGTGACTGAGTGTGATGGGAGTGTGAGCTTGATGTGAGTCTGAATGATGGGGCATGTCTTAGGTGTGTAACGTGGGTGTGCAGCTTGGGTAGGGGGGTGCCCGGATTTTGTCTGCCTAGGGCAGCACAAAATCAAGATACACCACTGACTGGTGTGTGTCCATTCCTGCGGCAGAGCCTTCGGATCTGTTAGGATTGAGCTTATTACATGGCAGCCTTTGTAAGGGCTGTACTTGGAGGCAATGATTTATCATGTGACATGTTATAATGCAAGAGCACTATGTAGTTATTTTTTATTTTAAATATGTGAATCACTTTGCAACACCATGTAAAATTTGACCTTTGCAATGAATGGTTAACCAATTGTATTAATTAAGCACTAGTTCACTGTTAGCCACACTTATGATTAAGCGTCAGTAGACGCGAAACGCGTTGTGTTTCCCTGTGATTTGTTAACCACTGCTGTGGCTTCACTACAATAAATATTTTCGTTATTACAACATCCCCGGAGGTTCGGTTTGTCTACTCCCGTCGTCCACTGTTTCACCTGAGCACAAAGGGTTAATCACCAGCAGCTTATCAACACCACTTGCCAGCTTTTTCATAATAATTTTTTACCTTCTTTTTAAATAATAAATATTCGGATTTAATGCTATTTCGTCACTGGGGTTCTTGGAGAGAAGTAATGGCCCGCCTCCTCCCAATAGACTATGGACCCTGTCTCTGTGTTTGATATGGGGGTACACAGTTTGGGGCCACCAGCGGCACACTGTCTCCAGTCTCTCAGAAGGTGTTATGGAAGGTTATTATTTTACTGTTGCAATATGTTAAACATCTAGTTCCCCTTAGTGACAAGACATTTTTAACTTGACTTTCCCTTGGTGACAATGGCTGTTTTGACATTTCTGGGGTGTTTGTGTTTAGCTGTAATTTTCTTCTTTCTCACATACTGTACCCACACAAATTATATGTTGTTTTTATCGTCATAAGAAGGGCTTTCATTAGATACCATTATGTTCATCATATCTTATAATTTACTACAAAAAAAATCCTAAAATATGATGAAAAATTTAAAAACCCCCCACTTCTTTCTAACTTTGACCTAAAATATAATTTACACAAATACAATCATTAAAAAAGACCCTGTCTAAATAGTTTCTAAATGTTGTCCCGAGTTAAGAAATATGCATATTTTTTTGTTTTTTCCTATATTGACCTTTTGACCCCAACCCGAACCCTAAATTGAATCCTAACACTACATTTTACCCCAACTCTAACCCTTAATCCCTATCCCTTAATATTTTTTATTTTAATTTTAACCCTATCCCTTATGCTAAAAATTATTTAATTTTAACCCCATTGGCGATTCTAACTATAATACCAGTTTTTAGTTAATTAAAGCTTTTTTTTTTTTTTACATTGCAATGTTACTTGCTGCCTCTAGGGGCAGTCAAGCAGCATATTCAGAGCGACGGAAGTGAATTTTCTTTCACTTACAAAGCTCTGAGCACAAGAGGTATTGCCATATGTCAAATGCCCCATTGTCTTTATGTAAGTCATTCAGTGTCCTTTTTTATCTGAGTGTACTCTGGAGGTATCTGGACTTGACACCTTTGTATCCAGAAAGTTGTGAGGCAGGATTTCCCCACTGTATGTCCTACTGTTTTGTTGTGTTCATTAAGTGTTTGTATTTAAAGGTGTGAAAATGAGTCATGTCATATTTGTTTGTGTATAAATATTTGTGTTGTTTTCAAATAAATGGTCATTCCTGTTCCACTCCTATACTGGTGTGTGTCCATTCCTGCGGCAGAGCCTTCGGATCTGTTAGGATTGAGCTTATTACATGGCAGCCTTTGTAAGGGCTGTACTTGGAGGCAATGATTTATCATGTGACATGTTATAATGCAAGAGCACTATGTAGTTATTTTTTATTTTAAATATGTGAATCACTTTGCAACACCATGTAAAATTTGACCTTTGCAATGAATGGTTAACCAATTGTATTAATTAAGCACTAGTTCACTGTTAGCCACACTTATGATTAAGCGTCAGTAGACGCGAAACGCGTTGTGTTTCCCTGTGATTTGTTAACCACTGCTGTGGCTTCACTACAATAAATATTTTCGTTATTACAACATCCCCGGAGGTTCGGTTTGTCTACTCCCGTCGTCCACTGTTTCACCTGAGCACAAAGGGTTAATCACCAGCAGCTTATCAACACCACTTGCCAGCTTTTTCATAATAATTTTTTACCTTCTTTTTAAATAATAAATATTCGGATTTAATGCTATTTCGTCACTGGGGTTCTTGGAGAGAAGTAATGGCCCGCCTCCTCCCAATAGACTATGGACCCTGTCTCTGTGTTTGATATGGGGGTACACAGTTTGGGGCCACCAGCGGCACACTGTCTCCAGTCTCTCAGAAGGTGTTATGGAAGGTTATTATTTTACTGTTGCAATATGTTAAACATCTAGTTCCCCTTAGTGACAAGACATTTTTACCTTGACTTTCCCTTGGTGACAATGGCTGTTTTGACATTTCTGGGGTGTTTGTGTTTAGCTGTAATTTTCTTCTTTCTCACATACTGTACCCACACAAATTATATGTTGGTTTTATCGTCATAAGAAGGGCTTTCATTAGATACCATTATGATCATCATATCTTATAATTTAGATGTAATGCTATTTCGTCACTGGGGTTCTTGGAGAGAAGTAATGGCCCGCCTCCTCCCAATAGACTATGGACCCTGTCTCTGTGTTTGATATGGGGGTACACAGTTTGGGGCCACCAGCGGCACACTGTCTCCAGTCTCTCAGAAGGTGTTATGGAAGGTTATTATTTTACTGTTGCAATATGTTAAACATCTAGTTCCCCTTAGTGACAAGACATTTTTACCTTGACTTTCCCTTGGTGACAATGGCTGTTTTGACATTTCTGGGGTGTTTGTGTTTAGCTGTAATTTTCTTCTTTCTCACATACTGTACCCACACAAATTATATGTTGTTTTTATCATCATAAGAAGGGCTTTCATTAGATACCATTACGTTCATCATATCTTATAATTTACTACAAAAAAAATCCTAAAATATGATGACAAATTTAAAAAAAAACCACTTGTTTCTAACTTTGACCTAAAATATAATTTACACAAATACAATCATTAAAAAAGACCCTGTCTAAATAGTTTCTAAATGTTGTCCCGAGTTAAGAAATATGCATATTTTTTTTGTTTTTTCCTATATTGACCTTTTGACCCCAACTCGAACCCTAAATTTAATCCTAACACTACATTTTACCCCAACTCTAACCCTTACGCTATCCCTTAATATTTTTTATTTTAATTTTAACCCTATCCCTTATGCTAAAAATTATTTAATTTTAACCCCATAGGCGATTCTAACTATAATACCAGTTTTTAGCTAATTAAAGCTTTTTTTTTTTTTTTACATTGCAATGTTACTTGCTGCCTCTAGGGGCAGTCAAGCAGCATATTCAGAGCGACGGAAGTGAATTTTCTTTCACTTACAAAGCTCTGAGCACAAGAGGCATTGCCATATGTCAAATGCCCCATTGTCTTTATGTAAGTCATTCAGTGTCCTTTTGTATCTGAGTGTACTCTGGAGGTATCTGGACTTGACACCTTTGTATCCTGAAAGTTGTGAGGCAGGATTTCCCCACTGTATGTCCTACTGTTTTGTTGTGTTCATTAAGTGTTTGTATTTAAAGGTGTGAAAATGAGTCATGTCATATTTGTTTGTGTATAAATATTTGTGTTGTTTTCAAATAAATGGTCATTCCTGTTCCACTCATATACTGGTGTGTCCCCATTTCTGCGGTAGAGCCTTCGGATCTGTTAGCATTGAGCTTATTACATGGCAGCCTTTGTAAGGGCTGTACTTGGAGGCAATGATTTATCATGTGACATGTTATAATGCAAGAGCACTAAATATGTGAATCACTTTGCAACACCATGTAAAATTTTACCTTTGCAATGAATGGTTAACCAATTGTATTAATTAAGCACTAGTTCACTGTTAGCCACACTTATGATTAAGCGTCAGTAGACGCGAAACGCGTTGTGTTTCCCTGTGATTTGTTAACCACTGCTGTGGCTTCACTACAATAAATATTTTTGTTATTACAACATCCCCGGAGGTTCGGTTTGTCTACTCCCGTCGTCCACTGTTTCACCTGAGCACAAAGGGTTAATCACCAGCAGCTTCTCAACACCACTTGCCAGCGGGATTGGAGCCTCTAAGATCCTGCCTTGCAGAGGATCAACTGTTTTTTTCACGATCCCTCTCTTTCTCATATATTTCCCATGATTCTGCGGTTGAAGAAGCCAAAATGGCGCATAGGAGTGCACTCGATCATACATGCGCACACGATCGCTCAGTTCGGCAGTCGGGTATCTTCTGAATAGCATTGTCGACACAATTGTCAGCAACAAAATTCAGATGTTACATTCATAGAGTCCCTAGCAGGGGCTGGGGAATCAGTGAAATAAAGTATAAAATAAGTCCATCCGTCCCCCCCCCCCCCAAATAAATAAATTCAATTACTGCTTTGTGGTTAATGAAACAAGCAATACATTCTGTGTTGTGAGCCAGAAAAAAGCTGCCTGAGCATCATGGGAATTGTAATGCACAATAGCTGGGCTGGCAAAGGTAACCAGCTAGTGTGGCCTACATTTCCCATGACTCGCAGCTAGCATTGTTCTGATTGGGTATCACTGAAAATATAGACCATGTCAACATTTGACTGGCTGAGCATCATAAGCCATGTTGCAGTTTTCTCTTTATTTCCCATTAACTGCTCATTAGCAATGGGCTTCTTACTACTACTGGGACCCGCACAGTTAATAATTAAGTATCTGGGCAGAAGCCAAACTGATTTGCAAGATCTGTAACTGTATCCTTTAAACAATATCATAATATCTATAACCAAAGTCTGTTGCCAAATCAATATGCTGCACATTTTTCACGGAATTTTTAGAAGGTTAAACTGAACAGATGGGTTTCCCTTACTACTGAGAAGTACAAACAGAATGTGTTAGTAGGTAAAGAGCAAGGGGAACAATGTGAATACACACAGTGATATATATTTCATAGTGCTAAACAACAGAATTGAAGAACGAGATAAAAAAAAAAAGATGATATGAGAATGTGTAATTTTAATATTAACTACTAACTTATTTGTCCACACTTTCCAGATATCTTTGATCAGGTTCATGCAGGGCTGAGCCCAAATGTCCAACATGTTGGTGATTACTCCGCTTATAGCATAGTTGCCAACATCAGCCATGTTTCCAAGGATACATTTGTTTCACATGCAGAAAGAGCATGCAAAGTGCAGCTCAGCAATCTGTAGGATCCATATACACACAGACAGAATCAAATTAATTAATCATGTTAGGTCCTATGATCTCCACCCTGATTAATTAATTGTATTCTGTCTGTATGTATATCCATCCTACACAGGGCCAGCCTTGCGTGTTCCGGTGCCCTGTGCGGGCCTCCCCCATGGCGCCCCACCCCCCCAAGCCTGTCTCTTTCCTCTTCCTCCATGTATGTGTCTCTCCCATCCCACGTTTGGCCCTTTCCTCTTCCTTGCCATGCCTGTCTCTTTCCTCTTCCTCCATGTTTGTGTCTCTCCCATCCCACGTTTGGCCCTTTCCTCTTCCTTGCCATGTCTGTCTCTCTCCAACTCCCCCATATCTGTTCTCTCTCTCCCCCCATATATGTTCTCTCTCCCCCTCCTCCCCATATTTGTTCTCTCTCTCCCCCTCCTCCCCATATCTGTTCTCTCTCCCCCTCCTCCCCATATTTGTTCTCTCTCTCCCCCCTCCTCTCCATATTTGTTCTCTCTCTCTCCCCCTCAGTTTTCTTAACTCCTCCCCTGTTCTTTTCTCCTGCCCCCTTCCTCTGTTCTCCCCCCCTTCCACTGTTCTCTCTCCCCCCTCCCCCTGTTCTGTCTCTCTCCCCCCTCCCCTTGTTCTGTCTCCCCCTCCACCCCTGTTCTGTCTGTCTGTGATGGGGCGGAGCTCGCCGGGTAAGAGGTATAGCTCCGCCCCCACCCTGCTTCACAGGGAGCCCCCCACACAGTGATGACTGTGTCTCATATGATACGGGCAAATTGGGGATACAGAGATGGCATGGGTAAGGTGTTTGTGGACATAAAGAAAGCACAGGTGAGCTATTTGGGGACAGAGATGACACTGGAGATTAAATTATTTCCCAATACATGATAATGGCTGTAAAAATTATAACAGTAATTTACACTCTTACATCAGGTTTTAATTTGATATGTTTACTTTGAATTGTTACTAAGCAAGTGTCTGATCCCAAACCAATTTGTAGAAATGATATTTATTTAAAATTTTTGCTTTATTTTGTACATTTTTAAACAGTCAATATCAGCAAAGTACACAGTACATAAAAGTTGTAGATAAAATATCAGTCAAGTTAAATTAAGTAACTTAGAAAGATACAGTTAGAATTTCAGGTTACACGAATGTAACCATTCGTTTTACAACAGTGCCATCTACATAACATTAACTGCCATTGAAAGATATAGCTGGGAACGAGGGAAAGGAGAATAATGAGCTGGAGAACAGAAAAGAAACAGTGGAAGACAAGACAGAAAAGAGCAGAAAGATGAGAAAATAAGGTAAGAAAGGATGGGGGAATATTAGTCCAATAATTAGATCACCGCTGGTGCCCATGCACCCTTACCATACACACACACTTAGGCAGTCACACTTACATATATACATACATAAACCCTTACACACACATTTACACAAAATCACGCCTAGGGTGCCACTTGCCTTGTATGCCTTTAAGGAGCAGCACAAATCTAAAACATCTTTTTTTTTAAAAACTTCCGCATTACCTCTTCGGCTCTCCATGCAGTGTGACAGGGAAGTGCAGAGAGATCACGTGACCCGGCGCTCTGACGTCAGACACGCTCCGGGTCACATGACCTCTCTGCACGGGGGAGAGGAACAGGTAGCATGGAGGACACCATGCTGCCTGCTGGGGCAAGGGTAAATCCTGGGGGAATGGGGGCATGCATTGGGGTTGATGGGGACATGTAATGGGGGTGATGAGGGCATGTGATCATGGCAGGTCGAAGACACTGTGCTGCCTGTGGCGAAAAATGAAATGCTCCCCCCCATCTCCCCCCCAAAAAATCCCAGTCATAATTCAAAATAAAATGAAACTCATCTGGAGGTGATAATTTAATGCAAGAGCATCATTCTATATTCAAAATTATTTGGTGTGATTATTGGCTGGCCATGATTAAAATGTGCACTCTAAATGTGAGCATTTAAACTTAATGTACAATATTTGAGTCATGTTATAGGCAGGGCTCGACAAACCCCAGGCGCCAGGTCGCCATGGCGACCAGGAAATTAGACCTGGCGCCTGGGTTCTGTCAGCCTCATGGTCCCCTTGCTGCTGGATCCGATTTTTCCGCAGCCGATGGCACAGACTGCAAGCTCCGCCCCCCCCTCGCGCAACGCGTGACAGATGTCGTCACATGACATCCTGGCACTCAGCAGGCCGACCAAGTTCAGCTGCAGCACGAATGTCCCCCTCCCCTGCAGTGAGGTAAAGCAGCAGGGAGGGGGACACGTTAAGAAAAAAACCCCAAGAAAAGACTGTGTGAAGTGGGTGTGTGTTTGTATGTATTGTAAAGTAGGTGTGTGTGAGGTGTTTGTATATATGGGTATATGTAAAGTAGGTGTGTGTGAGGTGTTTGTATATATGTGTATATGTAAAGCAGGTGTGTGTAAGGTGTTTGGATATATGTGTATATGTAAAGCAGGTGTGTGTGAGGTGTTTGGATATATGTGTATATGTAAAGCAGGTGTGTGTGAGGTGTTTGGATATATGTGTATATGTAAAGTAGGTGTGTGTGAGGTGTTTGGATATATATGTAAATGTAAAGTAGGTGTGTGTGAGGTGTTTGGATATATGGGTATATGTAAAGTAGGTGTGTGTGAGGTGTTTGTATATATGTGTATATGTAAAGAAGGTGTGTGTGAGGTGTTTGGATATATGTGTATATGTAAAGTAGGTGTGTGAGGTGTTTGGATATATGGGTATATGTAAAGTAGGTGTGTGTGAGGTGTTTGGATATATGGGTATATGTAAAGTAGGTGTGTGTGAGGTGTTTGTATATATGGGTATATGTAAAGTAGGTGTGTGTGAGGTGTTTGTATATATGTGTATATGTAAAGTAGGTGTGTGTGAGGTGTTTGGATATATGTGTATATGTAAAGTAGGTGTGTGTGAGGTGTTTGGATATATGTGTAAATGTAAAGTAGGTGTGTGTGAGGTGTTTGGATATATGGGTATATGTAAAGTAGGTGTGTGTGAGGTGTTTGTATATATGTGTATATGTAAAGTAGGTGTGTGTGTGAGATGTTTGTATATGTGTGTATATGTAAAGTAGGTGTGTGTGAGGTGTTTGGATATATGGGTATATGTAAAGTAGGTGTGTGTGAGGTGTTTGTATATATGTGTGTATGTAAAGTAGGTGTGTGTGTGGTGTTTGGATATATGTGTATATGTAAAGTAGGTGTGTGTGTGAGATGTTTGTATATATATGAGTATATGTAAAGTAGGTGTGTGTGAGGTGTTTGTATATATGGGTATATGTACAGTAGGTGTGTGTGAGGTGTTTGGATATATGTGTATATGTAAAAGTAGGTGTGTGTGAGGTGTTTGTATATATGGGTATATGTAAAGTAGGTGTGTGTGAGGTGTTTGTATATATGTGTGTATGTAAAGTAGGTGTGTGTGTGAGGTGTTTGGATATATGTGTATATGTAAAGTAGGTGTGTGTGAGGTGTTTGGATATATGTGTATATGTAAAGTAGGTGTGTGTGAGGTGTTTGGATATATGTGTATATGTAAAGTAGGTGTGTGTGTGAGATGTTTGTACATATATGGGTATATGTAAAGTAGGTGTGTGTGAGGTGTCTGTATATATGGGTATATGTAAAGTAGGTGTGTGTGAGGTGTCAGTATATATGTGTATATGTAAAGTAGGTGTGGGTGAGGTGTCTGTATATATGTGTATATGTAAAGTAGATGTGTGTGATGTGTTTGTATATATGTGTATATGTAAAGTAGGTGTGTTTGTATATATGTGAAGTAGGCATGTGTGTTTATGAATTGCATTTATGTTTGCGTGATTGTCTGGCTCCTAAAATCAAATTACATTTGTCAAGCCCTGTTATAGGTCAGTGGTCACATATTATGTTTTGGGGAATTGCACAGCCTATTTTCATAATAGTGTTTGTTTTACAATTTCTTTCTTTTCACCTCGTGGGTGAGCTCTTAGAACAATTTTTTTATTTTTATATGCCCACTAAAACACTTCTTATACACATTATATATGACATTCACACACTCACTCAAGCTGACACACACACAGTGTGAGTTACTTACCTGATCCAGGCATCTCTTTGCTTTAAGCTCCATGTGTGAAGGAGGAACTGAGCCAATCACAGCGGGGCTTCTGAACTCTCAGCCAATCAGGAGAGTTGAAAGGTCTCACCTGATTAGCTGAGACCTCCTTAGATCAAGCTCCCCTGGAAACAGGAAAAAAAAAAAAAGACCGCTGCATGAAGCAGCAAAGTGCCGCCTCTGCCCATTAAAGGGCCGCGACCTGGATTAAGACTTGGAAAAAGTTGTTTTTTTTCAATGATAACATGAAAGTTACTATTATAATATATCATTTATTCTTTCGCTGGTTATTTGCATGGTAGATAACCTTGTGTCTTCACTAAAGAAAGTTCTTGGGATAAGGTTTAATACCAGTTTTTCTTTAGGCCCTGGAAAAAAGAATAAATAATTAGTACATTGTGTAAGGCTCACAGGAACAAATTCTGTTTTCTGCAAAACTCTTACCCCACTTTGTTTTTGACATGGGTAACAGAGTCTGGATTTTATTTCCTTATGACTTATTGACAAGTCTCCCAATTTACCTACTTTTAGAGGGATCTTAAGCATTAAATCCAATATCAGTGGCATAGCAACCAATATGTGGCCGTGGGCCAAATGAGCCCATAGGAAGGCTGCCGCCCAAATTACAATTATACACGTTCCATTATCTCTATAAATCTACAGTTTTGTTGGATAAAGTTGATTTACACTGTTTTTAGACTGCTTTTATAACACTGAAAAATAATCAAAATTATTTTTCTATGGGTAACGGGCTATTCTGTAACAGAACAAAATGATACACACACGCTTTACTGATCATATGGCCCATAAAGTCTTAGATACCCTTGTCCTAAATATAGGTGGAGACATGAAAGATTATTGAACCAGGTTATGGTATTGGTAGAACCATATAATATCCTAGGATTAATATAAAATGAACACCACTTTAATTAATTTTTCAAGACTTTTTTGCTTGACTGCTACTGTAAGGAGGGATTCTTTTATTATCTGTTGGCAACATGTATACAACCTTTGCAGTAAGTCCTGGGATCTGCACCCTCTGTATGGAAAGAATTAACATCAGGATATAAGCATTGTATAGACCAAACCGTGTGTGATGCAATAATGTGACTATTCATTAGTGTCACATGCCATTACATCACTAAACTGACTAGTCCAGCACAACCAGAATATATATGTATGTCGGAACCAGCGCCGAGGCACACGCTGATTGTGCTGTGTGTTATATTCATGACCCCCATTTTCTTTAATAATCTTACTTACTTTGTGACAGCTTTTTCCCATTTGCATTTTTTTTTAAGATACTGCCATGGGGAAGGTACAATGACCTTTGCTGGCCCCATGGTCCTGTGAGAAGATTTATTCTTCTGTTCTTCAATTATGACCGATTCCCTATATATTGAGGTGTACCTAGGGCAAAAATGTTGTCTACCATTAAAAATAAACATACTCAATAACTCAAATACTTCCCAATATAATTTACTCTGTAAAATGTTTTTAATTGTATTATTATTACATACAATTAATTGTGACTAATACGTGGATCACAATCACCCTATTAGCTGCCCCATGGCTGAAGATTGAAAAAGCTGAATAGATTTTACTACTGACACACTTAAAATAATGCACACCAATCAGCCTGGATTACAAATCATTAAAGGGACTGTGGCAGCTAAGCATTTGTTTTTACTGTGAATGTAGAGCAGAAAATTATCTATCCATTGTATTGGCAGAAACATGTGTTTTAAATGTGTCTGCGGAGTCTGCTGCTTATGACATCACCTGTGGCACGGTATGCAAATGCTCACTTTTTGAATGGGGAAACGTATAATTTGCATACAATGCCACAGGTGATGTCATAAGCAGGAGACTCCACAGCCACATTTAAAACACATTTTTCTGCTAATTTAGGCATTTACTTGCAGTTTTGCGAATACAATGTATAGATCATTGTCAGTATGTTTATGCTGTATATGTACAGTAAATACAATGTTCAGGTGATACAGTCCTGTTAACCTAGTGGCACTCATTTTTGGGAAAACCTCGTCCTGTGAGTCCATGTCTCTCTGACGTCACACATGTTGAAGTATTGCAGATTTCGGCAGGGATCCACAGGGTCTGTAAATACCCTAACTGGGTCTCTGCCTATGTCTCCCATGGCAAGGAGAACATTTTTTTTCTCCTAATTTAGGCCTTTGCTTTCAGTTTCGTTACACACTGTAGAGATAATTTGCAATCATTTTTACTCAGCATCCACAGAATAAGCAATGTTTAGGTGTAGTCTCTTTAACTCTGAGTGCAGTCATTTGCTTACTGTCCTGGCATCCAAAGGATTACATGATGTAGTTAAATGCATTTCTTCAGTAGATCAATAAATAAATTAAATTGTATATAAAACCACACAAGCTAAACATGATCTGGTTTATACTCACCTGGGTGCCTTGGATCTTTTCACCTCCTGAGGGATAAGATTATATATATTTTCTGCAGGACACAGGTCCTTCATCTTCATAAGATGCCTTAACGTAAGTAAATACCTAGCTTGCTTTCTCTCTAACTGCTCCTCACTTCTGAATGCTTTCCTAGCGATCCAGCTCTCAGTTATATTCTGTTGTTGCCATGGAGACCCTTATCTCCTCGGCAGAGCATTGTTTATGTCAGAAGCTATGGTTTTTTTTCCTACTGCAAAACTTTATTTAAACATTTCAAACTACGAACAAACGAAAGTTTTCATTTATTTACAAAATACAATTACAATTCTTGCAAAATATTTAATCAACAACAACACCACACAGACTGTTGTTTCGTTTTCTGGCAGAACTTGGACTGCAAACTCATAGTTGCCAGCAGTCCTGAATTTGCCAGGGCAGTCCTGGCCAGTTAAATTCTGTCCAGGCATTCATGTGGGCTATGCATAGTCAGTATGCATGATGCATTGCGTTTAAACTGTTTGACGGACATACAGGTTGGATATTTGCACTGAAAGAGTGATACAGTAAAGACAAACATACATGGAATAAGCATGAGGCTGAACATAAGATAAGACCAATGATCAAAATAGGCAGGGCTTAACAAATATTTGTCGACTTTAGGAGGCAAATAGATAAATTCAGGAGGCTTTTAGGAGCCAGGGAAATGTAAATGTTAACTCCCAGGAATATATAGTGAGTAGGGTTGCCACCTTTTCTTTAGAAAAATACCAACCTTGGTACTGTCTCCATAGGCCTGCTGGTAAAATAACGGCCAGGTGGCAACCCTAATAGTGAGCACACAGCATAGCTTACATGAATATATAGGGACAGACATGCTATAGAAATGCTCCCATCAATATATAGTGTGCAAGGTACAGACGTGCTACAGGCAGGGCCGGCGTCTTCTATAGGTGTCTCGCACTATCCATGCCATCTATTTCTGTCTCTTTCTTTTTCTCTCTCTGCATGCCATTTTTGTCTTTATCCTCTCCACCATGTATACGCCCCTCTTTTCTCTTTCTCCCCATGTCTGTATTTTCCTCTACCCCAGTATTAACAGCTTTTTCATAATAATTTTTTACCTTCTTTTTAAATAATAAATATTCTGATTTAATGCTATTTAGTCACTGGGGTTCTTGGAGCGAAGTAATAGCCCGCCTCCTCCCAATAGACTATGTCTGACTTTGTATATGTATATATGTATGTAACTGTAATATTATAACAAATATGATATAAAACCAGTTATATAGATATATAGCTGGTTTTATAGAATATTTGTTATATAAATATTGTAAAACCAGCCATTTATGTTATACACATATTAAATAAACCTGAGCTATATATATACATACATACGTACATACATATATATACATACATACACAGTCAGACTTACATACAGTCAGACTTAGTTACATACATACACACAGTAAGACTTACATACAGTCAGACTTACAGCTCAGGTTTATTTAATATAAAAATATATATGGCTGGTTTTATAATATTTATATAACAAATATATATATATATGTCCAAAAAAGGTAGAAAAAACATGGACTCACGGGTCTTTTGAAATCAAAATGAAAATGCTTTAGTCGATACTCATGAGATCACAATATAAGAATCTTCAATATAATCGACGTTTCGGTCCGAACCTCAGACCTTTATCAAGACTCTTGATATAGCATGTGGGGCATTGCCGTAGACGCAGTGGGGGAAAAAGGGGGTTCAGTCCATCTTTTCATAGCAGAATATTTGGTTTTGGGAGAAGTCGCTGAAGCTGTGGCTATGGATATGGTTGCCAACCAACTGGTACTTTACCGGCAGGTGGGTAAAAAGTTGGCTTGATGCCAATGTTATGGAAAAGGTGGCGACCCTAGGCTAGCTACAGATGGCACATTAAAAGATATTAAAGTGGCTTGGGGCCAATTGATAGCTATTTATGTAATCTGGTGAGATGTTCACTTGATTTCTAAATTATGTTGCACCTCAGATGCACCTCTCTCTTCATTTAAGGCGGATGCCTGTTCTGACAGAGCATCTATACCAGACTGCACGATTGGCGTGGCGCCTGCATTCATCACAGAGCGCTACATAGTGAGAGCATTGTACATTTACCCTTCTGTCACAGCTAACCTGGCTCTATATTTATTTGCTTAAGATATTTATGTCGTCTGGTAAATCATTTTAGAAGAAGTGGTGTTTTATTTACAAAAACTAATATTTCAACACATTTGATACACACCCAAAAGTTAGAGCTACTACAAAAGGGGTTCACCAGAGGAGGGACAGAGACATTTAGGTTCAATGTGCTTCCCAAATAGGGAGAGGTATGAGTATTGAAATATTGCCCTTTTAAATAGCCTTGTAGCCTTTCCCCTTTTAAGAGGAGCAGCGGGGAGTGAAGCATGCTGGGAGCGGGGGAGGAGTCGTGTGACAGTGACTGACTGACGTGAGTTACGTTGTTGCTCTCAGTGGACATGTAAGAGGCAGGTGGGCAGCCAGGGCAGGTGAGGGATACTGAGCACCGGGTGAGCTGTGATCCTGCTCTCTCCCGCCGGGCTGGACATTGCATTTATCCCGCTGAGACACTGCTTCCTGGAAACAAATGAGCCTAATGCACACGGACCTCAGTTAGTTGGTCATTAACCCTTCCTGTGCCACCAACAGAGTGGCAGCAAGTGCCCCCACCATGAGTTACACAAACCCTAGAAACGGAAGGGGGTTGATGTGGTTCTTGTAATTATACTGTTTTAATAGTGAACACTTTGAGTTGCAGAGGGGGACAGGGACTCCCATGTGGCACTCCAATGGGTTAATTTGAATTACTGTCGTTGTAATTTAATCAATGGACATCTATTCCAGTGTACAGTTCTGTAAGGACCAGAGACAATATAAACATACCAGTTGGAGGAAACTTATTGCAATGACTTGGTTGGTTGGTTTATTCTCTTTACTATATTTTATGTTGCCTCACATTTGCATTTTGGCTGCAAGATCTAAAATACAAACTTCCCAGCCTGAGAGTAGTCCTTGGGGCATCCCTCTTAACACTTTAATTGCTCAATGACTGCACTGCATAACTTATGGAGCCCATAGTTATGTACTTATCAAGCACCACCATATTCTGCTGCATTATACAATGGTGAAATTGTGAGTAATAAAACAAATATAGGCATACTGGGAAACAAAAGTGAGGATGACCTTGTTCAAAACAATCTCAGAATTTTCCTGCCCTTTGCAAAAATCAAATTGGAGACTAGGAAGCCACCAATATTTAAATGTCACAACTGGTGCAATTGTTATCATTAGACAGCAGGCAGCCTGATAAATGGCATAATATAACTAAAGACCCCATAAACTTTTGATAAACCATTGAAGAAAAAAAATGTTTTAACCTCCTTTTTATTGTGTTTAGTAAAGGAGATGCTGACATATACTGATTTAATTTTTCTTGGAAAAAAGGAAATATCCTTTTCTTTTTAGCTTTGTAAATAATAATAGTAATTTGTAATTAAGCTTGCTCCGAGATGTTTGTCCTCCCACAAAATTATTTTCAGAATCTGCCTATAGTTTGTTTTTCTGTTTTGTATGAATAATAGTTGTAATATCATAAAGATTTTTTTTTAAAATTACCTAAGCAGATAGTTGACCTTAAGATATTTTATTTAGTTGTGAAGTGCTGTTCTAAATATAGATATTGTGCATTTAAATACTACTTTCTCTTTTTCAGGTACCAATCTAATTTTTCCCCCCTGCTCTTGTTAAAATAACAAAAAGTGTTCTAACCCAAGACAAACATGACTTTCTTTGGTATGCGTTCTGTAACTAGCCTGCTTACACAATTGTTTTCCAAGCCTTTGCCGCATTTAAAACTTGGGAAAGTATGTCTCTCATCCCACAAATCTCTTGTTGGAGACAAAAACCTTATACTAATGGGGCTACCAGGCTCTGGGAAAACATCAGTAGGCCGAATACTCTGCCAGAGGTTGGGCTGCCCTGTTATAGATGTGGACGATGATATCCTTGAAAAAACCTGGAATACAAGTGTTGCAAACAAACTGCAGGATGTTGGTGATGAGCAATTTTTAGAAGAGGAAGGAAAAGCCCTTTTAAAGTTTTCAGCATCTGGAAGTGTAATTTCCTTAACCGGGTCCAACCCACTTCACGCCAGTAGCATGGAACACATAAGGAAAAATGGAATAGTTATTTATCTTGATGTCCACACTCAGGATATTATTGAGAGGCTTGAAGGCATGCAAGTGGATCGCATTGTTGGCCAAAGGTCCGGATCTTCAATTGGCGACATTCTTCAGAAAAGGAAACGCTTTTATAAAAAATGGCATGATGTCCGTGTACTTTGCCAGGCCCGGGATAGTCTAGAGACTATAGCTGACAAAGTGATTGATGCAGTTACAAGATATCAAAACCTTGAGGCTGAATCCTTTGTTTCCACCCGGTCCACGTGTTTGGAACTAAATACAGGAAAAATAAAGACTAAATACTTCAGTGATGCAGTTATGGAGGGCTTGGCTCCAGATGGCGGACTCTATATTTCCGAAAGAGGTCTGCCAAAACTAACTCCTGGAGAATGGGAACGCTTAATTAGGGCAACATATGCCGAGAGAGCCCAGGTAATATTAGAAAGATGTATACATCCTGCTGATGTCCCGCCAGTCGTACTGGGAGATATTATTGAAAAAAGTTATGGAGACAATTTTGCCTGTAGTAAAATTGCCCCAGTGAGGCATTTGGTGGGCAACCAATTTGTCCTTGAGCTATTTCATGGACCAACCGCGTCCTTTAAAGATTTGGCACTTCAGTTCATGCCTCATATTTTTGCCTATTGTATCCCCAAAACCTGTAACTATCTCATCCTCGTTGCAACCTCCGGAGACACGGGTAGTGCTGTCTTGGATGGTTTTGGTCGCATTGGTGATCTTGACAAGCAAAGAGTTGCTGTGTTTTGTTTGTATCCAGAAAACGGGATAAGTCTGGTTCAAAAATCCCAAATCCTTGCCTGTCAAGGAAAGAATGGACAGGCATTAGGAGTCCTGTCCGATTTCGACTTCTGCCAGACAGCCATAAAGGACTTTTTTAGTAACTCTGACTATACTGGTTTTCTTACTGCTGAATATGGAACCGTTCTCAGTACTGCTAATTCCATCAACTGGGCAAGACTGCTCCCTCAGGTTGTATATCATGCATCTGCGTACCTTGATCTGGTCGGTCAAGGAGTTATTAACTTTGGGAGTCCTGTCGATGTGTGTATTCCCACCGGGAACTTCGGCAACATATTATCTGCTCTGTATGCCAAACACATGGGAATCCCTATCCGAAAATGTATTTGTGCCTCTAACCAAAACAACGTCCTATCCGATTTTATAAAGACTGGCCACTACGATCTCAGGGGAAGGACATTACAACAGTCCTATTCTCCAGCAATTGACATTTTGAAGTCATCTAACGTAGAGCGGTATTTACATTTTCTTTCAAACGGAGATGGCCATCTTGTGAGCGAGCTTTATGGGCAGTTGAAGAATCGGGGACACTTTAAATTGGAAAATGATTTGTTCCGTCGGCTTCAGCAGGATCTTATTGCCGACTGGTGCTCAGAGAAAGACTGCCTGGCAGCAATTCATTCCGTCTATGGGGCAACAGGGTACATCTTGGACCCCCACACAGCCGTGGCCAAGGTCGTGGCAGACCGCGTGCAGGACAGAACGTGTCCCGTTATCATCTCCTGCACCGCTCATTATTCAAAGTTTGCACCTGTAATCTTACAAGCTCTAAGGATCGAAGACTTGAAGCAAAATCCGTTAAGTCAGCTTCACATTCTGAATTCCTTTCGCCCGTTGCCACCCCTCCACGAGAAGCTGCTGAATAGACTTAAATCGGAAGAGTCCCAGAAGAGTGAGGTTTGTGAAGCCGATTCCGAAACTGTGATGGTTCACATGGAACGTTTCATTCAGAACCAATTTCTGAAAGTTCTCTAAATGCCAGATAGGCTTGGAGATATCTCCATGCCTTCCTCCAGCAGAGATGTGTGATAAGGAACAAGATAATAGCTGTATAATTTCAACCAAACACATAGAATATCACAACCTTCTCAGGAAAGGTCTTTCCTTCTTAAATTGTGAAAAGAAACTCATACATAAGGGTCTACTCCATAAAGAGAGCATTGCAAGGAATTGAGAGGGGAATTTCAAAGTTTAGGCCAATGTATCAGAGTTGGGAAAAAGTCTACAATGCAGCTGAATGGGAGATTTATTTTTTCCAACTCCGCTACTGTGGCCTTACGTTTGAAATTCCTGTCTCCGTTCCCTGCAATTCTCTCTTTATTGAGTAGACCCCAATATCTTCTTAGGCAGTGAAACTGTAATGCAAGCGGATTGGCTTTAGAAATAAAAAATTACAAGCGTTGTAAGTAATATTAGTAATATATCATTAAACCTATGTCTAGGTGTATATCCAGCATGCTACTGTCATACTCTAGTGTTAGCTACATGGTTCTCATCCTTCTGGTTCATGCAGAGTTCCAAAATAAATTAAAATAGTTTTGTCAATTTTAAGCAAACCTTAAACTTTTTCGCTTCACTCAAAATACTAAAGATGGTGGCAATTAAGATGAGATATTCAGTATATGGACTTATGATGCTCCTTGTATTAATCAAAGGTAAACTAAAATCTCAAACAAATAAGCATAATCTGTTTTTGTTTTTTTCAGGATTCAGAATTTCAGACAAATTGCTGCTGTGAGTTTCCTCCATTTTAATAACTATATTAAAGTGAAAAGTACTAATACCTTAAAATCCCCCCCCCCCCCCTTTTTTTTTAGATACATGGCTTTCCCCACTCGGTCTGCTGAATGTGAGGGTTTGCATTGGATCAGCAGGGGGGGGACGACGACCTAGTTAAGGTTTCCTCTGCTGATCCCATGCAAAAATGTATTAACAGAGAGAGCCAGACGGTAGCCTGTTTTCTATGGAAGCTGTCGGTCAGAGGATAAACTGACATGTACTATTAAAAGTACACACCATTTTATCATTACACAAGGCACAACTAACCTTTTACTTGTGCTTCAATATTAGAAGCACAAGTGAAATATAACATTTTAGTGTTCCTTTTTAGACTACAAATATAGCCACTGGAACGCATGCAACTTTTTGGGATAAATGGAAAATTGAATATCAGCTGCTCCTATAGCTTAGCCTTTTTTTTAGTAAACATTATTGGTCCTTTGCAGCTGCCAGCTGGCACTGTGCACTACTGCTCTATTGTCTATAATTACTCCCAAATCTTATACACAAGATTTCTGCAAGTAGAATAAATTGTGATAGTGGCGTTCAAACAATATATTGTGCAGTGCAGCAGCCACTCCAGTGCCCCTTCGAATACAACACCTCAAATAGTTAGAATTGTAAGGAGATGGTGTGCAGGGTATAAAGGCAAATAATAAACAATCAACTTCTCTTATCCGCTGTTGGTTTGCTTTGCTGGTACATCATTCAAAACAGTACAAGACTTAGGGCAGGCTGTTTCAACAATCCCCTTTGGTGGCAATGACCTTGTAGGATAGTTCTACTCTCATGTGGAGAAGCCTACAGATCCAGGCTCAGGATGATGGACATAGGGTAAGTGGGAAGGTAATCCCAAATTCGGCAAACAAAGTCTCAAACTTTCATGCAGGCAAAAGACAGTAAGAAACAGTGGAGAAGCAGACGTAGTGTAAATAAGCAAGCAGTTTTAATGTAAAACAACGCAGTAGAGCGTGTATGCGCGATGATATTAACAACTTATTCGGAAAGCTCCGATTTTTCCACTTCCAGGACTTGTGCTGTAGCTCCTCCACCTTCCAGCTACGCATTTTGCAAGGCTTTGGTTCTTCATGGAAAAAATTCTGATACTACATCTCTCATTATCCAGGTATCAGAATGTTTTCCATTAAGGAGACCAATATCTTCACAAAAAAAGATCTAAAACAATTTTTTTTAAAAAGGAAAAAGTATTTGAATACCCCTTCATCCCCAGGCTCCTGGACAAATGATTGAGAAGGGGGAAAAAAAAGCTAATTTAAAATAGGACCGAGAACATGACCTGTGATA
This sequence comes from Pelodytes ibericus, assembly GCA_036172795.1. NCBI lineage: Eukaryota > Metazoa > Chordata > Amphibia > Anura > Pelodytidae > Pelodytes > Pelodytes ibericus. The sequence continues at coordinate 204,221,609 of CM069859.1, forward strand.
TATTGAGCTTTCATTTTGACAACCTTAGTGTAGAACATTATTAATGGGATAATATTGAATGTGATGAAGGAAAGCCGCTCTGGTTTTTAAGTACTGCATTTAATTTTGCAGCAAAAAGCTATTAAAGCTATTTCAAATTATTATTTTCCCCCTCCTAAACCATATTCCACGTAGATGAATTCATATTGAACAATGCAAATGATAGGCACAAAAAAGGTAATGAACCATCAGTGGTTAAAGAGTGAGAGTATTGGCCAAGCCAGTGACAAGTCTTGAAGGTTGCAATGGCAAGTCCTGGAGGTGCACATGGAAAGTTATGTGGGTTCAATGTATAGTGTAGTGCTGCAGTGTTTTGCAGGGGAAAATTATGTGGGTGCTCCAGTGTGGTGCAGGGGTAAGTCCTGTGGGTGCAATATTGTGCTATAGGGCTATAATGAAAGGTAGCAGAATAACTGGAATTAAGGGAACAGAGAAAGGAAATACAAACAAAAGCATTTTTAATAACCTTTTTATTAAATATTAAAACACGTAAAGCAATATTTTACTAGCAAAACTTTTTTCCTATAGATTTGTCTTAAATTTAGGCGTTTTCTTGTTTTCATAAATTAATTGGGGTTAATAAAATATATGACCTTTTTTCCCCCTCATTATCCTTTCAGTAGGCCTGGCTGTATCTGTCTGCAGTGTATGGGGGTAGCTGGAGTGGTAAAGACCGCTGTACTGCTCAGTGCGCTTCTAGTGAGCAGATGTGCTTATATCCTTTCACTGTCTTGTTAAGCTCGGCAAACAAGTGCAAGACTACAAATTAGCAGTAACCTAGACCTCTAGGGGGTAAGTGTCGGGTGTGGGGGTTACATTTAGGGGATGGTATGCCAAAGCCATTTCATATTGAAGGGCAGACGTGTTGTTTGGAATCATGGGTCAGAGGAAGGAAGGTCTGACCCAAGATTCTAAACATGTCCACCACCTGATTAAAGCTATACAGAGCATAAAGGACTCCACATGGTCCTTTATTTTTGTATTTAGGATTGCCCCCTTTTCTTCCCAAAAATATACCAGTCATGATATTGTTTCCACGCACACAACGCCTGTCGGCAAAATGCCAGGTAACTGTATTCCTTCATCCAATCATTTCAACTTAAAATGTCTACACTTGATTTTTTTTGTTTATCTGTAAGTATATTTTCTTTTTATGGTTACAGTTTGTCTACTATTGGCATTACAAATAGACTAATCTGTTCTTCCATTGTTATTTTCACTGTGTTTTTAATTTACCAAATTAAATCTATCCTCAATGTCAGTAGGCCCAGCTTTCTTTATTCCGATTGGTAAGACTACTGTGTCTCTCCCTCCCAACCAAAAGGTGCATGCTTTTATTATCCTGTGACAGAACACCTCATCCCAATTTTATTTATTTATTTTAATTGTAGCAATCGTCCATGCTTTATGGATTTAAAGTGACACCTGGTGGTTTTGTGTTGCAACTGCACCTAAATTCACTTGATTAAAACTGAAATAATGATATTCATTGACTCCACATTTTTAATGGAAACTCAAACTTCCTGGATCTTTAGTAGAAGTTAGGTAGCAAATGACAGGTAAAAGAATAACTGGATTTTGAAAAAAGGCACAAGAAAGGAAATGTACATTAAAGAGATTTCTTGCTCTAAACATTGTCCTACATTGAATATGTAAAGTAAAAAAAGGACATATGTCTTATGTCAGCAGAACTGCAGTTTCCATTGTGTTAAATGCTGTAGAAACGAATTGTTATGTTTGTTCAGCGGGATAATATTCCCCCTGCTCCACAAACATCTGGATTTGGGTGGAGGAGTTGAATTAAAATCCATCTGAAATGAATGGAGAGGGGATGTGTGAATTTAAATAAACAATTTTGCGGAATAGTTATAATTCTGCTTGCTATCATGTATCCTGGTATTCCTTTGCGTTCCTTTGCATTCCTCTTATATCCTATATTTATACATTTCAGGGTTATTTTTATATCTATTTTTACATGTTCTTTAATGAAAGAAAAAGTAAAAATAGCAGTATATGCCAGGTGCCGAGAGTCTCATTCTGTTAATGCAAATATACCTTTTTGTTTTTACATATGATTGCTAGAGGGTACCTAGTTTAAAGTGTACCTCACTTGTAAATACATGACAAGGTTTCACAGATGATGTAAAGATGCCTTTACAAAGGGCTTAATTCATGAAAGAAGGGACTGCAGGAAATTGACAACGCAACTTGCATTAGATGCCTGTAAAAGGAGCCTGGGTAGTTTCTTAATGAGCCGGAGCATAGAGGGCAATGCATGTTAGTATAGGCATTAATATTTATTTAGCGCTTGTTGATCGAAGGAGTCAAGAAGGAATGTTTTCCCCATTGAAAGCAGAATGGAAATTGGTGAAATAAGGTTTTTTTGTCTTTTGGATCAACAGCAGCAATAGGAATAGGAAAAGTGTTGAACTTAATGGATGCAAGTATTTTTTGTTTAACCTAAACTGCTATATAGAGGGATCACACACACCTTTGTTTTTTGTGTCTGTGAGTTATTGGGGTATGCCCAGACGTGGGTCCCTAGCTCGCTGCACCTAGAGGGAGACCAGCCGTACCACACTGACGAGGCCAATGAAGGCTGAAATGGACGTCTGTGGTTGCTGTATTCTTCGTGCAGAGGAGACCTGCCAGGCTATTTGGATCTGGACTTCCCTTATGGGTGGGACCAGTCTTATATGGTAATGGAGAGGGTTGCTCTGTAATGGTGCAAGCGAGCAAAAAACGGTGATTCGCTTGTAGGGATCCTTCACCTTTTGTTTTTTTTGTTTAAACTGCTATATAACTGCAACATAAAGGCCAAAGTAGCAGAGTTATAGCTGAATTGGAGAATTTTTCCAACTCTGCTACTTTGGCCTTATGTTTGCAATTCCCTCTTTCCTCAATAAAGCCTACAGTGCTAGCCAAATTGCCAGCAGATGTATTTAACAGCTGTTTATTATGGCATAACGTTTTATGTCTTTCTGCTATGGCTCAGTATAGAACACACAAAGTATAGTGGTCAAAAAACGAAAAAGATGGTTGTGGGTGGCCTGCTCCTGATCTGTGATGTCTGCATCCCCAAACGTTTAGCCTGCCGCTCGCAAGGCACTGTGCGATTGTGACATCATTGTTTGTGGGTGGGCAAATGCACACTCATTCATGCCCACTCCCATCAAGAGAGAAGGAGCTTGCTGGAGGCGGCAGTATTTTCATTCAGATAACAACCATATGTCTTAATCTACATGTTTTCTGGTGATGGATGGCACAGCAGCCAATTATACTAAGAAAGAGGAATTGGCTTAACATAGTCCCTTCACTCTTCCCTGTGTCACAGGTGATACATTTTGGTTCAAGTGATCATTCCCTTCAATTTTTCAGATAATCCATTATCGCAAACGTGATTATAATGGAGTATTATCCGTTAATTTCATGCTCGGAATTTACTGTTAGAGAAAATATCAACCGCTAATGAACTGAACCCTTGCTGAATTACTCTTTAATCAAAGGTGTGATTAAATTGATTCGCAGTGGATTAATAATTCTCAATGATTCAGGCTATTACAATGGAACTTGGAACTGTTCAGATGTGACCTCCAGGTTACATTTTATTCTAATTATAATTTTCAAGAGGAGGGAAACATAAGTGTCACAGAATGTGTGCTTTATGGTGGTCTATATTATTATATATTATAAAGTCACAAGTATGAATATATGTTTCTAAAATGTCCATAGACTGTCCTCAAAGCCATACTTTACTAGGATCCTGCCTGTGATAGCAGCTCCTGTCTCCAGTTATAGATGAGGTGGGAAAGTTGAAAACCCCAGCAGACATCCTGGAGCAGGCACAGGACACAATCTTGATAGGGTATTGAGATGTCTGCAGGATGAAGCAACTAAACCGAGCAGAGCAGAGCAAACGCAAAGAGAGCAGAAACAAGATGAATGCAATTTAGATTGCAGGTGGGAGGGGTGACTATGCAGAAATGTTACAACAACAACCAGAGTCATGTCTGATGAAAATCACAGGAAGGTACAGACATATGTGACATAAGGTGATACATGTATAACAGGACAACATGCATAGGATAGGCAAGAGCTAAGGAACACAAGGAACAAGAGTGAGGAGCCGAGATCCTCAGACGCTTCCAAAGGGGAATCAAACTAAGACATATGGGTAGGAGAGAGGAGCCTAGATCCTCAGACGCTTCCAAAGGGGAATCAAACTAAGACATATGGGTAGGAGAGAGGAGCCTAGATCCTCAGACGCTTCCAATCAAACTAAGACGTATGGGTAGGAGAGAGGAGCCTAGATCCTCAGACGCTTCCAATCAAACTAAGACGTATGGGTAAGAGAGAGGAGCCTAGATCCTCAGACGCTTCCAATCAAACTAAGACGTATGGGTAGGAGAGAGGAGCCTAGATCCTCAGACGCTTCCAATCAAACTAAGACGGATGGGTAAGAGAGAGGAGCCTAGATCCTCAGACGCTTCCAAAGGGGAATCAAACTAAGACGTATGGGTAGGAGAGAGGAGCCTAGATCCTCAGTTTCCTAAGGGAAAGAGGGCAAGGGCACTAAATGGGTGTGATTGCATTTAAATAGAGGAACTGAGCAACAAAGTAAGAGGAGACTGAAAACCCAGAATCAGGTCTGCCATAGAAACATAGAAACATAGAAACATAGAATGTGTCGGCAGATAAGAACCATTCGGTCCATCTAGTCTGCCCAATTTTTTTTTTTTTTTTTTGAGTACTTTTATTAGTCCCCCGTTCCCGGTCTTATAGCTAGGATAGCCTTGTGTCTATCCCACGCATGCTTAAAATCCTTGACTGTGTTTACCTCTACCACTTCTGCTGGCAGGCTATTCCATACATCCACTACCCTCTCAGTAAAGTAATACTTCCTGATATTACTTTTAAATCGTTGCCCCTCTAATTTAAGACTATGTCCTCTAGTTGTGGTAGTTTTTCTTCTTTTAAATATACTCTCTTCCTTTACTGTGTTGATTCCCTTTATGTATTTAAATGTTTCTATCATATCCCCCCTGTTACGTCTTTCCTCCAAGCTATACATGTTAAGATGCTTTAACCTTTCCTGGTAAGTTTTATCCTTCAACCCATGAACCAGTTTAGTAGCCCTTCTCTGAACTCTCTCCAAAGTATCAATATCCTTCTGGAGATAAGGTCTCCAGTACTGCGTACAATACTCCAAGTGAGGTCTCACCAGTGCTCTGTACAATGGCATGAGCACTTCCCTCTTCCTACTGCTAATACCTCTCCCTATGCAACCAAGCATTCTGCTAGCATTTCCTGCTGCTCTATTGCATTGCCTACCTACCTACCTACCATAAGGGGGTGACGGGCGATACTGGCGTCCCGAGTCACAGGTTGGAGTCTGAGAGAGCATTTCTCTTCACTTGATTAAAACTGTGAAATAATGATGTTCATTAACTCCACATTTTTAATGGAAACTCAAACTTCATGGATCTTTAGAACAAGTTAGGTAGCAAATGACAGGTAAATGAATAACTGGATTTTGAAAAAAAGGCACAAGAAAGTAAATGTACATTAAAGAGATTTCTTGCCCTAAACGTTGTCCTACATTGAATATGTAAAGTAAAAAAAGGACATATGTCTTATGTCAGCAGAATTGCAGGCAATGCAAAGATTAAGAGAAAAATATGTTTTCCATTTTGTCTTCTGTTTATGACATCACTTTGATGCTTTAAATGCAAATTACACATTTACGTGGGAAGTCCTGTCCATCAACAGGAAACCTTTTGGTCCGAATTAAGCTCTAGCTACCCGGTATCTGTAGCACAGTCTTTTAGGGTCATGCAACGTGTAATGTCATGTGGCGCCACATAGCCCCTCCCCTTTTAGCTCCACTAAATACCATGCCAAGGATCCAGTGTGTAATGAAGATATAGGCTGGCTGGTGCTTAACACAGAATTATTCACTATAAACAGGATCATGTGATATTGGGTCTGGAGTTTCTAATCTCCTAGTGCCTTAAGTATGACATAATTAAAAAAAAGTGGCTCCCGGTCAGCAAAAGTTATCTTCCTTCCCAGATGATGGTGACAAAATGTGATGTACGATTAGGCAAAATAAGTTTGCGTTAGCTCAATTATTGTAATATTTTGTTGAACATTTCTAAAATAGCACATTCCTAATTCTGTTACATTGAATAATGGAGAAGAAGGTCCACAGTCCTATGATAATAAAAAGCTGTCGCATAATGATCTCCTTTTAGTATCTTATAACTGTGAGAAATGAGGGGAACAGTAGGAATTTGCATTCGAGTGTATATTTTAGGACTGCCATACCAATACTTCTTTTTATTGAAGTATTGAAGCATTTTGTAAATAAATTTTACTTTCACAATAAAGTACCTCAAACATTTTGCAAAGAGTCTACTCAATAAAGAGAAAAATGCACAGAATTGGATTGGAATTTCAAACTTTAGGTTTGTGTAGTCGAGTTGGGAGAATTTTACCAACTCAGATACATTAGCCTTAAGTTTGAAATTTCCCTGCAATTCTCTCTATGATAAGTACATAGTTGCCAACTGTCCCGGGAAAATGGGCTGCTTCGAGATTGCTGGGTCATGTGACGTCATCGCGTGACATCATGTGACTATGTCATCAGCCTGCACAAGCAATGGTGCATTTTTATTTTTACTTTATTTGTTTTTTCTTTGGTCGGATATTACAGCAAGTAATATCCAGCCACTGTATTTCCCTCCTTCGTGCAGGAGGGAAGACTACAGCACGGAAGAGACGGCCAGGTGAGTACTGGGGAAGGGCGAGGAGGATGGGGGCATATTACTGGGCAGTCAGGCTGTGGCATATTACTGGGCATACTGACTGGAATATTACTGGGCATACTTTCTGTGGCAAATTACTGGGCAATCAGACTGTGGCATTTTACTGGGCATACTGGCTGTGGCATATTACTGGGCAATCAAGCTTTGGTATATTACTGGGAAATCTAGCTGTGGCCTTCCAGCAGAAGTGGTAGAGGTTAATACAGTGGAGGTCAGAAACTTACTGAGAGTGTGGTGGATGCATGCAATAGCCTTCCAGCAGAAGTGGTAGAGGTTAATACAGTGAAGAAGTTTAAGCATGCATATGTATAAGACTATCCTAGATATAAGCTGCAAAGTGTCCCTGGAATTTCTTTTCAAATGTTGGCAACAACGTATGTAGACCCTCAAATGTACTTGAACAAAAGTATGTGTAACAAGCTTTCTTTTTAAAAAACAACAACATTTTTTAATGTTTCATTGATTTGTTCTGATCAAAAATGATTACATTCTTCTCTCCAGAAGACCATATATTTGTGGATTGATAATTTTTTTCTTCAACACTAAGGGTCAACTCAATAAAGGGAGATTTGCAGAGAATTCAGTGGGAGCTGAATGGGAGATTTTTTTTCCAAATCCGCAACTTGACCTTAAGTTTAAAATCCCTTTCTCAGATCACTGCAATTCTCTCTTTATTGAGTACAAAGTGCAATAGTATTAATGCTGCTGTTATAACAACAGTCCTGCTAATCTTTCCAAGGCCTCCTTATATCACAGTACAAAAAGTTGGCTGAAAACAACACCCACTGAATCACAAGAAACAATTGAGTTTAACAGAGAGAGGTTGATTCCACATTAATGGCTAATTGAAATAGTTCCTTCTCTGACACTAAATAACAGCACTTTTTCAGAGGGGAGCAGCCCGTGTCCTTTGTACTCGCTCTTGCTAATGTCATTTAATTTAACTAAAATTATTTTCAATAGAAAACTTCAGCAGAACGTTACTTTGTTTTAAATTAAAGATAAGTGCATTTCACATATATTGAATGATCAGCAATATGTGATGGACAGGCTGGATACATTGAAAACATATGTCAAACACATTCACTGGAGCTCAGTTCTTTTTACTTCACAGATATATGTCACCCATTGTCTATTAAAACTTAATTACTGAGTTTTTTTATTTTTTTTATCTTGTTGAGCAGTAGGGTTATACAGATGTAATGATGCATTCCCAGAGTTAACACCAAATAAAATGTAATAATTCTGATACAAGTCAAACAATGTGACTAAGAAGAGGAATTTCACACTGGGTGTGTGACTCAAGCTATACCCTTAATCCCTAAAACCCAACCCCCCCCCCCCAAACAAAGAATGATTGATTGCAATAAAAAATATAAAGTTATTTTATTTTTACCTTGGTGGGAAAGGTTGTCATGGCAATGGTAATAATGTACCATCTGTGGTGCAGACTTTTATGACAAATGCCTGACTATAAAAGATTACTTTATGCCCGACATGCAATAGCTTTTCAGTGATTACTGTTTGTTCTCTTCACAGTCAAGAAAATGAATTAATTTTAATATGCAAATGGCAAAAACTTAATTTACCAAATATATATATCCTTTTTGTAAAAATCTGAAGGAAATGGATTGTAGGAAATTTAAACAATTGAAATATAGAAAGTGTCGGCTTATCAGAACCAGTTGGCCCATCTAGTGGGCTCAATTTCTGCCTTAAATAAAGTAACTAAATAAAAGGTAAAAAATCATCTGAATACTTTCATTAGTCCCTGGCCTCATCATATATATTAGACATGTGCAAAACTAAAATTTTCGTTTCGTTTTCGTCCAAATTTATGAATGGAGACTCTGTCTCCGTGTAGTGAAATGCCGACAGCCTATAAACCGAACGTTCGGTTTATAGGCTGTCGGCTTATGTAATACATGTAATCCTATTACTATTCTATAAACCGAACTTTCGGTTTATAGAATGCCAATAGACTTATATGCATTCCATAAACAGAAAGTCGTTCGGTTTATGGAATGTAAGTGTACTATGCTATTGTATTCTATAAACCTCTATTTCGGCTTCTAGAATGCAATAGTACGACGAATGAACGAATGATTTTCATTTATTAACCATCGTTTTTCGTACGAATGGACGAAAATGCTATTTTCGGACGAAAATGCATTAGTCCAAAAACGAATGCACATGTCTGATATATATCTTATACATGGTTAAACTCACTGAATTAACCTCTACCACTTCCGCTGGAAGGCTATTCCATGCATCCACCCATCTCTCAGTAAAGTAATACTTCCAGATATCACATTTAAACCTCTGCCCATCTAATTTAAGACTACCCCCTCTTCTTTTTGGTAGTTTTTCTTCTTTTAAATATGCTCTTCTCCTTTACTATGTTGATTCACTTTATGTATCTGCAGGTGGCAGACTGGCCAGGGTGTCAAAATGGCAAGTGGGCCCCGTCGGCCCGTGATGAAGTAGGCCCCCTTAGTGAAAGAAACAAAAACAGTTGATAAAGTCCTTCTTTAAGCTGCTCTGGGTCCAGATAGCGCAGTAGTTTTTCTATACACTATTCGATGATCGGCATTGCCCTGCGTCTGTAGCGTGACCATCATGTCTGAAGCTGTGTGACAATTACGCTTTCTTTTGGAAGGTGGGTGGAGCAAAATGTGCAGCCACATATACAGCGCCCCCATCCAGGTACACAGGGCCCCTCCAGTCATATAAATGTATTATTGTTATACAAATCATCATACAGTGCCCCCAGGCTGTATACCTGGATGAGGGAGTGCTGGATGATGATTTATATAATAATAAACTTATATGGCTGGGGGGTCCTGCATACCTGTGAGGGGCACTGTACAATGATTTGTAGAATAATAAGAAAATGATATAGCCGGAGGGCGCCAGGTATACTTAAACATATAATTAAATACACAGCCCTCCCCAACCATATCATATTATTATATAAATCATCATACAGCACCTCCCATCCAGGTATACAGCCCCCCAGCCATATAATTATATTATTTTTTTTTTTTTTTTTTTTCTTTTTTTCTTTTTTTTTCTGAACTCAGAGGTCTCTTCGGTTGCAGATCCAAGCCGCTTTTGTGATACACTCATCATGGTTCAACTTATAATACAGAAGCTAAACATTTTCATATCTAACAAAGGTATATCATATACTAACCCCTTATATTTACATCGGTATTTATAATATTTTATAGTTACCTACTTATATAGGAGATTGTGATCAAGAGACAAGCTGCCTACCAGATCTATTTTATACTTTTCCAAAGGTTCACCTTTACTGATTTCAAATTATGTCTATAAATCTTCCCAGGGTTGGTAACTTTAACTTCATTTTATCTATATATATATGTATCACGAGTATAACTTACCCTGGGGGTCTCTAAAGCAGGTATATCTTAAGGCTTCCCTTTTATCTTAAGCTTTCTTTATATCTTATTTCTCCTTATTTTATTTACATCCTCATACGTCCTTGGGTTAGTATTTAGGCTTCCAGCTTATGTACAAATTGGACGACAATAAACAAACAAAGAAGGCGACACTCTTGGGGGGGGGGGGGGGGGGAGGGTGTTCTTGAATCATCAGTTAGCGTATCTAATTTCCATAATTTCCCTGGACCTCAACTTCTCTATCCATATATCCCACTCAATGACATCCTTTTTAAGTTCTTTTAGTTGTTTTAATCTGCACCTTTCCATCTTCCATTGGAATGTCAATTGGGGGAGAATCGTTGCCCAAGATACATGGAGACTAGACCTCCAGTTTCTGGCTATAGCTGTTAATGTACTTAGTATTATGTGGATAATTATTGTTCTCTGTATTTTAGTCATAACTGGCCAATTCATACATAGGAGAAGTGTGGCAGGATCTAAATCCAAAAGAATACCAGTTAAACGTTGGATTTTATATCTTATCTCCTGCCATAGTGGGCAGATTAGTTCACATTGCCACCAAATGTGTAGGTAATTACCCTGTTTTTTTCCGCATCTCCAGCAAATCGGGGAGGCGTTTAAGTACATCTTTGCCATTTTACTTGGCACCAAATACAATCTGTTCAGCATCCTATAATATGTTTCAGTTAAAGACAAACAATGGATTGAGCTGTTGATATTACCTATCGCTTGACTCCATTCCCTTGTTGTTATATCTTTCCCTAAATCATTTCTCCAATGTTTCAGGGCCGATATTTCTTTCGGATGTTCCGAGAGTTGTATCAGTGCCAAGCAATCTCTCAACCTCCTTACTTTGCCGTCTTTTATAAACAGTAGATTTAATATCCTCCCAATTTCTGTTGATGTTTTAATTCTTTTACTGTTAAGGAAACCTTTAATTCTAAGGTAGTTAAAAGTCTGTTTTTTTGAGATCCCTGCTTGTTGTTGCAATTGGGTGAACGTCTTTATCTTATCTCCCTCATAAAGATCTCCTATTTTAATAATTCCTCCTTGCTTCCATTCGGTCAGATCTAAATACTTTATTTCGGTTTCGAGCACTTTTAATGAGGCTTCATCTATAACTTTATTTTTGAAGCCTTTTCTGGATCTTAAGTTATCCCACTCTTTGACTAGATTCTTTAATACCAAGCATGTTTTTACCTGTAGGTTGGCATTTGTAGCCCATATCAGGGTTGTCAGGTCTTTTCCCTTAATTAGTTTTGATTCTAGTTGATACCATCCTTCCTGTATCTTCTCCTCGGATTGTGTATTCACTATGTGTCTCAGCATATTTGCCCTATAGTAGTCCAAGATAATAGGCATAGCAACTCCCCCCTTCAATTTAGTTCTTCCCAGAACCTCTAAAGACATCCTGGGCCTTCTACCTTGCCATACAAAATTTGAAAATGCCCTTTGTACCATTTTAAGCCAATATATTGGAATCATTAGGGGTATTAGTCTAAATAAGTATAACCATTTAGGTAATATGTAAGCCTTAATGGTGTTGATGCGTCCCATCCATGATATTTCACTATATTTCAATCTCTTAAGGGTACTATTCATATCTCTAATTAAAGGTAGAAAATTAGTTTCTATTATTTTACCTGGGTCGGGACATAACTTTATTCCCAAATATTCTATTTCCCCATGGGACCAAATGAAATCATATTTTTTTTCCAGATACCCAAGTTCCCCCACCTCTATCCCAATCGCCATAGCAACCGTTTTGTTGATATTCAGTTTATAATTAGAGATTTCGCTATATTCCTCAATTAAGCGGAGAACCGATTCCAGTGAGTTATCAGGGTCTTCTAACGTCAAAAGTAGATCGTCCGCATATAAGCTTATTTTTTGCTCTATATTCTCCCTACGGCAGCCCTTTATTGCCTGGTCATCTCTTATTCTCTTTGCTAATGGCTCCAAGGCTAGGGCATAGAGGAGGGGGGACAAAGGGCATCCCTGCCTCGTTCCGTTGGATATACGGAACCAGTTCGAGGAAATTCCCGGCCCTATCGTTCTAGCTGAGGGGTTAGTATAGAGCAGCATAACTGCTTCCAAGAATCTTCCCATAAATCCGAAAGCTCTTAGACTTTTTTCCATATACCCCCATCCTACTCTATCAAATGCTTTCTCTGCATCTAAAGATAGCAGCAGGATGGGGGTCCTTGTCTCCTGAGCCGAGTCCAGAATATCTATAACTTTCCTCAAATTATCTTCTGAGGTCCTGCCCATAATGAAACCAGTCTGATCTCTATGTATCAGACTTGACATCATCCCTGATAGTCTACGAGCCAAGATTGACGAGTATATTTTTAAGTCTACATTTAGTAAAGCAATCGGACGATAATTTGTTACATTCTGGGCATCCTTTCCCTGTTTATATATTGGAGCTATGTTCGCTCTGAGCATTTCTTCTGGAATTTTAGACTTATTAATACAGCTATTAAATGTCCGAGTCAGGGGGGTTATCAGATTACTTCTCATTGCTCTAGAAAAAGTATTCCCGAAGCCATCAGGGCCCGGGGCTTTATTTTGTTTCAATCTTGCAATCGCTTCTCCTACCTCTTTCTCCAATAATGGAACATTCAGCTGTGTCCTTTGCAGTTCTGTAATCTTTGGTAGGTTAGTGACCGAAAGGAAGTTATCTATTTGATCTTCTAGATGTTGTTTTGGTAAATTATATAATTTCCCATAAAAATCATTAAAAGCTAACCCTATCTCTTCCGGTGTCATCTTTACTTCGTTATTGTATTTAATACTATTTATACGTTTCTTAATCTGTTTCCCTTTAACCTTATTTGTAAGCAGTTTATTTGCCTTATTTCCTTTGTAATAATAGGAAGCTTTTAAATACTCCAAATTTTTATTTATTTCTTCCATCTGAAGATCTTTTATTTTTCCTTTTATATCACTAATAAGCTTGGTATTCTCTCTAGTTGGTGATAATTTGTTTTGCTTGACTATTTCATAATACTTTATATATAGTTGTGACAGCCCTTCCCCTTTCTTCTTACGTTCTTCCGCTTCGATTTTTATGAGGTAGCCCCGCATTGTGGCTTTAAAAGCACACCACACTGTGGAGTCTTCTACCTCTTCTGTATAATTTTCCTTAAAGAAGACATCTATCATTTTTTCAAGCTTTTGTAAATTCGTTTTCTTATTTAGTATATGTTCTTTTATTCGCCATGTCAGGGGGTGCCCTTTTAATTTATTATCCTTCAGGGTCAATACTATACTATTATGATCTGACCATAAAGTGTCTTTTATTTCAATTTTATGTACTCTATTTATAAGTTGTAGGCCTCCCAGGACCATATCAATTCTTGAATAAGAGCAAAAAGCTCCCGAATAACATGTATATCCCCTCTCTTCTGGATGAAATAGTCTCCATATATCCGAAAGGCCCGACTTCTCGTTTAGTTTTTGGAATTGAGATGCTAAATATTTCAATCTTTTATCTACTTGTTTCCCTCTCTGATTCTTTTTGTCTAATTCCACATTTAATATACAATTGAAATCTCCAGCACAAATCACGATCCCTTGTTTTATCTTATCTAATTTCCTAAGCAACTTACTCCAGAAACGCATCTGGAGAGTATTGGGGGCATAAAGATTCACCAAGGTATAGATGGTTCCCTCCATCCTACATACCAGGATTATGTAACGTGCCTCCTCATCCACTTCCTGGTGAATGATCTCCACCTCCAGATCTAGACTAAAACAAATTGTCACACCACGTTTTTTTTTCCCCTCTAAATTTGCCGAAATGACTAATGGGTATCTATTTTTTATAAAGTCAATCCCATCCCCCTTCCTCCAATGCGTTTCCTGCAGCAGAGCCACATTTATTTTTTCCTCTCGGAGCATCTTAATGAGAACAGATCTTTTGTAGTTTGTGTTAAGGCCCTGGGTATTCAATGATACAATCTTAATCCCCCTCATCCCTCCTCTCCTTCCTCCCTCACCCCCCATGGTCGCCAGACAGACATAAAAACAACAAACAACATAAAAGTATTCCCTATAATTATCGAAATACTATTCTTTCTCCGGTGGGTCCCGCACCCCCGGTTGAGAATTTGCTGGGCCCCGCCCTGCGCTTCTCTTTCCTCTGTGTCCTTCCCCACTTTACCCTCGAACACCATATTGCTCTATCCATAGAGCTCACTAGAGAGATACAGGGGTGATTTAATCTTCAATCTTATCCCTTCCCGATACCCAGCTGAAAAATCATTTCTCACTGCCGCTATAACCCTGTTTCTTTTCCCCCTTTCTCCCACTATTCCCATTTCCCCCTCTCTGCCATCCTCTGTTTACGACATCTTCATTTGGTATGGCATTATCTATCCTCCATTGACCTTTCCTCCTTCCCCCAAAGGACAAAAGAAGAGAAGAAAAAAAAAAAAAAAAAAAAAAAAAACCAATCAAAATGTGGTGAGAGTGTAAATATTCCAATATCAATTGAGTAATGCCTAGTGTAATGTGATTGTGATATGAGTGTGTGTGAAAGCAAGTGAGAGAGAAAAAAAAAAAAAAAAAGGGGATTCCCTAAACTAATTGAAATGGTGACAGTGTAGATAATATCAATATCGATAACTATTAAGTAGTGGCTAGTGTAATGTAATTGTGATGTGAGTGTGAGTGAAAGCGAGTGAGAGAGGGAAAGAAAAAAAAAAAAAAAAAAAAAGGGATTCCCTAAACTGATTAAAATGGTGACAGTGTAGATAATATCAATATCGATAACTATTAAGTAGTGGCTAGTGTAATGTAATTGTGATGTGAGTGTGTGTGAAAGCGAGTGAGAGAGGGAAAGAAAAAAAAAAAAAAAAAAAGGGATTCCCTAAACTGATTAAAATGGTGACAGTGTAGATAATATCAATATCGATAACTATTAAGTGGTGGCTAGTGTAATGTAATTGTGATGTGAGTGTGTGTGAAAGCGAGTGAGAAAGGGAAAAAAAAAAAAAAAAGGGGGAAAGGGGGGGAGAGGCTTTTACATCTTTGTATTAAATAACCTATGTAGATGTAGAAACAGACCAATCCCCTGTAACCTTGCTCCGAATCCAATCCATAGCTCCCTCAGGGGAGTCGAAAGCCACCGAGGAATTCTCATGTATTATTATTAATTTTACTGGGAAGCCCCACTTGTACTTAATGCTCTTTTCCCTTAGAATTTTTGTAACTTCTTGATACGTTTTCCTGGTTAAACGTGTACCCCTGGACAGATCTGGGAAACATTTTATATGCTGAAACTTCCTTGGTAGCTCCGAAGTCTCCCTAAAAGCCCGAACTATTCCCTCCCTCATTCTATATGAGTGAAATCTGATTATTACATCTCTTGGAATGGATTCAGAGATTCCCCTTGGTCTTGGAATTCTATGAATTCGTTCAAAGCAAAGGTCTTGACATTGAGGGCCCAGTTCCAGGGTATTGCATAGATCTCTAAAGTACTCATCCAATTTATACTGAGTAATCTCCTCTGGGACCCCTCTAAATCGGAGATTAATCCTTCTATCTCTGTCTTCCATATTTTGTACATTTTCTTCTAAGTTTTTGATTCTTTTTGTTAACGCTGTATAGTGTCGTCTGTTTTTTTTTGATCTTGCTGTAATTCCTCCAGTTTAGACTCACTTTGCTCTATTTTTTGCTCTAGTCGTTTTACTTCCTCTGTGATTTCCTTTGTATTATTTGCCATTTCCTCATGGATTCGAGCAAAATGTTTATCCAGATAACTTTTTAATGAGTCAAAGGTGGATTCCTGAGGCTCAGAATCCCCTGATGTATCCATCTGGGGTTTCAGGCAATCAGTTTCCACCTGGATTAGGGAGCTTTCAGCAATATCTTGTGTTTCTACAGTTATAGATTTAGACATGGGGGAAAATATAGATGCAAGTTTCTTGTCCTTATCTTTCTCCCTCCTTTTGTCCATTTTGTCTTCCCTTTTCTTCTGGGATTTACCTTCTGCTTTTTTTGATGCCATTATATTTGAATCCCTATAGCCTTATTCCTAACAGGTTTACGGGGGGTCTCTTTTATAGGGTTAGTTCCTCAACATAAATTAAGGTTTGATGCAGATTTACATTAAGGATCTAGCCTCTTTTACTGGGGACAAGCCTAGCAATACCGCTCCTTTTACCCAATGAGTTTAAGAAGAAATGTGGAACATTCTTACCGGGGTTCTTTGAGAGCTCCTCCAGCTTACCCACTATCTTCCCACCAGGGTAGAATGTATACCGCTCGTTTATACGGTAGGGAGCACCTGTATTCCTATGAGTAGGATTCCCCCATCGCTGGTTCTCTCAGGTCTACTCAGTATTCCATTCTCCTCTTGCTGTTCCCCACTGGGCTAGACCATGCAAGGTACGTGTCTCCCGGAGTGAGGTGGGAACATGCGCTCAATAGTGAAAATTATTCCTCCTTAGTAGGGGGTTGTAGCGGCGTATTTTAGAGTCTTGAAGTTAGCGGGTCTCTACATCGGGACTGGCATGTTGTCTGCAGCGTTCACCTCCGTCTCTCTCTCGCCCCTCCTTGGCGTGCTACATCACTTCCTGTGCGCCCCCACTTTGGAATAAAGTTATTTTTCTTTATCTGTTCGAAGCGTTTTTTTGCAGCTTGCTCAGTACATATCAGGAAGTTACAATTCTACTGGACAGGCTGTATCCTAAACATCCATTGCTAACGGCAGCATATAGATTTAACCAATTCAAGATTCAATCCATAATTATATTATTATTGTATATATCATCACACAGCGCTGGGGATGGGGATCCAGGTATACAGGGCCCCTCCAGCCATATATGTTTATTATTATTATTAAAAGAAGAAATAAAAAATAATTTAAGCCTATATTACAAACATATACATTAGCTACATGACTTAGGATATTAGAGAGCACTTACATATGGTAGGCAGCAAAATATAAGTATATTATATAAAAATATAATATTATAGTAATAATATATCCTAAGTCATGTATATTTTTGTAATATAGGCGTTGAGTACTTTTAATGTGCCATCAAATCATATATGTTTTTTAATGTTCTATGTTAATGCTGTTTACCATACAAAAGCAGAACTGAATAATAAAATCATTTACGGTTTTGGTAATGCTGTAAAATGTCAAGGAAGCCTGCTCCCCATCCTGTTCTCCTGCACCTTTCTGATTTACTGATTTTAAGGTAAGGGATACTACTGTGGTATGTTACTGCTTAGACTGTTTATATGACTATTTTTTATATCTCAAGTTCCAGTTTACTGAAATTACTGAAGGATTTGACCATATGTTATGTAAAAATGTGAAATATAATATTCAAATGCTTTGGTATTTATGTTTCAAAAACCTTTAAATGGCAATTGTTGTAATTTTTTTTACATTTTTGTGAATGGCTGTGAAGATGCCAAATAAATTTTAATAAAAAAAAAAAATATCCACCATTTATTTAAAATAAAAATTTCAAAATTAAATTATAATAATTTGTATTTACATTTAGTATCTACTGTTAAAAATTATATTTAAAAACAAATCACAAAAAAATGTATTGGTACCTTTTTTCCCACTTGTGTATTTTTTGAAAATTGTATTTATTTATTATTAAAATTAAATTATAGCCTTATAGTTGTTGGTGGACACCTTCTGTCTCCTGGCAACCAATATTTTTTAGACCCAGTCCGCCACCGGTCATCTTTCTTCCAAGCTGTACATGTTAAGATCCTTTATCCGGTACCCATGCACCGGTTTAGTAGCTCTTCTCTGAACTCTCTCCAATATATCAATATCGTTTCGGAGATACGGTCTGCAGTACTGTGTACAATACTCCAGGTCTTACTCGAATATAAGACGCTTTATTAGGTTTATTTTCTTGACTAATGGTAACTGTTAGGGTTAACTTATATTTATTGTGTTAACATAACAAGAGTCAATTCAGCATTGGAAGAGTTAACTTCAGGGAAGAGTTAAACCCCCCCCCCCTCCCCTCTTGGAGGGAGCACATTCGTTGTCTGTGTCTATCATCTATTGTACATACATAGAGTAAGAAGTAATAAATCTAATGATACCAGACGTTAACCCAGACTAAATCAATAAGGTAGAGATAAAGGAAAATGGTAGAAAATGACCTAAGGGTCACATCCTGTGTCAGCATCTCAGGAGTTTTGTAATTCTACATCGGCACATAGAAACAAAGTATTTAGTTAATCATATAACTATATATTTGTAACACGTATGTATTCTATGTCCACGCCCCCAGGTTGTGTATGAAGTCTTAGCCAATGATATGATGCCAGCGAATGTCTTGTTGCTTCTATATAAGTGCTTGTCTTTACAATAAACTTTAGAGTTACTTAACGAACGGCCTTGTGTCAGACTTGAGTTACTCTCCGAACGTGTTCGCTGATGTCTTTCCAACTCCCACCACGGGAATCCAAATCAGAGTGATACATTGCTGTATATCAGAGACTTGCTGATAGAGACCTAAGACGAATTGGTCCCTTTCAGTAACACTAAAATAACTTTACAAATAACGGCAGACAGGGAATATAAGTATGGGTAAATCGTGTTACATAGTTCCTGTAATAAGGCAAGGCACCGGATCTCACTTTCACTTCCATACTTTAGAGAGATCTTGGCACATCGCGATTACGCTAGTATTTTGATGCGAGTCCATGGATCTCAAGCCCTACGTTTATCGTGGGGGTCACCTGTATTTACATGGAAATTTACATATAAATGATATCGGGGAGAGAGAAAAAATATTTTCTAACCAAACTTGTTTTTACATTTCTTAAAGGACAACTGTAGCAAAAAATAAACTTATGTTTAATTGAAATATTGCATTGTGTAGATAGTTTATATAGAAATTCTTTCATTAAAGAATACAAGTACAATACCTTATTGAGCCCTCTTTATTCCAAATACTTCAAAAGGAGCCAGACATATTGTTTAGAATCTTGGGTCAGATCGATCTTGATTAGACCCAAGGTGAATGAAGTTCAGATCCAACATTCTAAACATGTCTTCCCCCGTGATAGTGCTATAAAGAGCAAAGAGTCTCAGTAAGCTACTTTATTTGTCTTCTTTCAATAAATCATTCCTATTTAGAACTTCTACACTAGATGCAATCTTTCAATTAAACATAATTACCTTTTGTTTGCCGACAGTTGCCCTTTAAAACTGGGAGGCATATTTCTGTTATTACTGGAATTATGTTAAAGTCTGTTCCACTTTTATCTTCTTGAAATGTTAATGACTGTGCTGTGGGATTAGCTGAAATGACAAAAGCAGCACATAACTTTTCCTACGCGTCTGACTGTGGCCCTTTAGTTGCTGAGGCTCAACATTTCCTATATTCTTTGGCCAGAGGCTCAGGCTATCAGAGAATTATGGGGGTTGTAGTCCAGAATCACCTTGGGCCTAGGCGCAAGCTGTTTATTCACTACCACAATTCTCTGCCATTCTTGAAAGCTAATAATGGGATTTGCAGTCCATCAGCAGGAGGAGGGCCACAGTTGGATACAAAGGACTGAGGGTATTTCAATTTGGGCATGCTAGTCATAAAGGGTGTAGGTGCTTTACCTAGCTTTGCTTTTTACATATTTCATAGTTGCCAACATCGGCCATGTTTCCAGGGACACATTTGTTCCACATGCTGCAGACAGAGCATGCAAAGTGCAGCCCAGCAGTATGTAGGATCCATATACGCACAGACAGAATCCAATTAATTAATCAGGGTAGGTACTATGAGATCTCCACCCTGATTAATTGGATTCTGTCTGTGAGTATATCCATCCTACACACTGCCGGGCTGCACTTTGCATGCTCTTTCTGCAGCATGTGGAACAAATATGTGTCTCTGGAAACATGGCCGATGTTGGCAACGATGCTATTTATCTATGTAGTTTGAAGAATCTGTCTGGCAGTATCACATGGTGGTAAAAAAAAACAACTTTTATCTTGCGTAGTACATTTCAAGTGTAACTGTATCTGATGCAAATGTTTACACAGTGTTTGCAAAGAACTAAAGTTTCCAGCTTCTGCCTGATATGGCCAACCATGAGCAGACCAGCTTTTGTTGTCTACGAGTTGCATGACGAGCAACTTGATGGATAGCTGGGCAACATGTTGTGCACATGACCTCTAGAACCACAAGCTGCCCATCCCTGTGTACCTCGCACATTGGCCACATATCGAGGTGTGCTTAGTCCTCTGCACTGTCCCGTCTTAGGTGGGACAGTACCAATGAATTACGGCATGCTTGTTAAAATCCCAGATCTTGGCATGTGATATTGGTATTGCACGACCATGCATTGCACTATGCACCTTGTGACAATAATGTCCATATTTGACCGAATCAATAACAGGAATGTCGATGGAAATCCAGGACTATTTGCGCCTATATTGCAGCTGAATTTACATTAGCTTGGTTAGATTAAAATAATATTTATATTTTACAATATTATTTTAAACTGCTTTATTAAAGTCATTTTCAGGTGACAGTCTTGCTTTAAATCAAGGTTTTTATTTGAGTCACAAATAAAACATACATAAAAGTGATATATTAAATTTTACACTGACACATTACAGTTTAGAGGATAGATCACCGTATACAACGCGACAGTCTTGCTTTGTATCCAACCATGGTATGAGCAATTCAGATGGCATCAGAGTATATCATCAGAATGCCAATTTCTAATCGCCTCTAGCACGTTGTTAGCATTAGACTTTATACACAATAAGCATACTTTATCGCTGTAATGGAAATGCTTCCAATAAAACACTCTTTTATTGCAGTAGATCACTACCAAACGCCAAACACTCCTGCTGCTCTTCGAGGTGGTTGGACTAATGCTGATCAAATGATGGAATATAATGCTGGCGATTTTAGAAGTTTTGAGAATTTCGTGTTCCTTCCTTTGTTCACATAAATGTCAGGAGACATCTGCTGCTAGGCAGGAATAGGTCCTGTGATAAAGGATATTTGCATAGGTTGAAAGGCCTATATGACATTTGTTCTCCACTATTCTGTTGAATTTTACTGTGCCAGAAGGATGTAAATCAACATATAAATAAACAAACACCTACATATCTTTGATTTGTTTATACAACATCATTGCCAGTATAAGTTTATAAATTGTTCAGTACAAGGATGGTCAGAAGAAGGGAACCACTGCCATGTACCGATTACAATATGACAGTATTAGAGGATCTTTATAAAACAGTCATAACTAGTGTTGAACGAACCCGAACCGCACTGTTCGGGTTCGTACCGGACATTACGGTGTCCGTGCCACGAACCCGAACCCGGACATTTCACTGTATGTCCGTGTTGGAGTTCGAGGCTTGGCTATAAACCGAAAGTCAAATAGAACCGTCAAATACTGTGCTTACAGCGCACTTTGAAAAATGTAATAGTTTTGGGTGGTAAATAGTACAGTATTTTTATGTATTTTATGTTTTTTGAAGTTATTTCCCTATCCATATTTGTTTGCAGGGCACTTGTCCTACTCTTACCCACATTTTAATTCCGTTTGCAGCCCTCTAGCCCTTTCCATGACTATTTTAGAGGCATTTTAGTTGCCAAAAGTCCGTGTCCCCATTGACTCTCGAACCCGAACATCCAGGTGTCTGCTCAACTCTAGTCCTAACATTATGACCACCTGCCTAATATAGTGTAGGTCCCCTATTGATGCCAAAACATCCCTGACCCGTCGAGGCATGGACTCCACTAGACCTCTGAAGGTGTGCTGGGGTATCTGGCACCAAGACGTTATCCTGCTTTGAGAGGACAATTTCACCAGGGAGAAAAGATCTGCAACAATGCTTCGGTAGGTGGTACGTGTCAAAGTAACATGAACACATGAATGGCAGGACCCAAGGTTTCCCAGCGAAACACTACCCAAAGCATCACACTCCTTCTGCCAACTTACCATCAGTGGTCATAATGTTATGGCTGACTGGTGCATACTTAATGGCAGAAGAGGACATGCTCTAAAGCAGGGCTGTCAAACCGTATTACTTTAGCTGTTGGAGGACTATATCTCCCATACTGCAATTCCAGTCTCTTAGGTGACAGAGTATTATGGGAAATGCCATCTACGAACATTTAGAGAGTCGCAGCGTGACCCCCCCTTCTCTAAAGTCAATCTCTTGAAAAATGGGAATAGCTTTTCTCAGGCCAAAATTTTAATACTGTTAATAAATGACAGGTACACACACTACAAGACAAACCAATATCTGCAACCAGAGGCGTAACTAGAAACCAGGTGGACCCCAAATATATGTATATAACTAGCTGCATGTATACTTATATGAACTTTTTAATATTATATTAAACTATTTTCATATATAATAAAAATATTATTGGAAAATTTCTTATTTTTGTTCCATTCCTCTGCACCCACATTGCATCTAAAGGTATTGATACAGCACTATACAGTACCCACAGCACTTGGCTTGTACTCATATGGCACCCACAAGATTTGGCACGCCACAGTGTAAATTTGCCTGCCAGAACATACCACAGTGTCACTTTGTTCCACTGAACTGCCCCTGCAAAACATGCCACGGTGTCACTTTCCCCCCATGTTATTTTGCCCCACAGAACATGCCACAGTATCACTTTGGCCACAGCCATTTTCCCCATTAATATGCCACAGCCAGTATTATTTTGCTCATCATTTGCTAGTCATATTTTGCCCATCATTTGTTAGTCATATTTTGCCCATTTGCCAGTGTTATTTTGCCCATCTGCCACTCATATGTTGCCCATTCGCCAGTGTTATTTGCCCCATATGCCACTCATATTTTGCCCATTTGCTATTTGCCCCATATGCCACAGCCAGTATTATTTTGCTCATCATTTGCTAGTCATATTTTGCCCATTTGCTATTTGCCCCATATGCCACAGCCAGTATTATTTTGCTCATCATTTGTTAGTCATATTTTGCCCATTTGTCACTCATATTTTGCCCATATGCCACTCATATTTTGCCCATTTGCCAGTGTTGTTTGCCCCATATGCCACTCATATTTTGCCCATTTGCCAGTGTTATTTGCCCGATATGCCAATCATATTTTGCCCATTTTCTATTTGCCCCATATGCCACTCATATTTTGCCCATTTGCTAGTGTTATTTGCCATATATGCCACTCATATTTTGCCCATTTGTCAGTCTTATTTGCCCCATATGCCACTCATATTTTGCCCATATGCCAGTGTGTTTTTGCCCATTTGCCACTCATATTCTGCCCATATGCCACTTATATATTGCCCATTTGCTAGTGTTATTTGCCCCATATGCCACTCATATTTTTCTCATTTGCTATTTGCTCCATATGCCACTCATATTTTGCCCATTTGCCCCATATGCCATTTATTTTGCCCATTTCCCCCATATACCACTCATATTTTGCCATATATGCCACTCATATTTTGCCCATTTGTCAGTCTTATTTGCCCCATATGCCACTCATATTTTGCCCATTTGCTATTTGCCCCAAATGCCACTTATATTTTGCCCATTTGCTATTTGCCCCATATGCCACTCATATTTTGCCCATTTGCCAGTTATTTTGCAGCCCCCCCCCCCCCCGTACTTACCTGGATGCTGCTTGTCTGAAGTCCGCTCAGAAATGTTTCCTGCACGCACTGTGCATGCAGGTAATACAGCCACTGGCGACACTTCTGGTGGCTGTGAAGAAAAATCTCCCGGCTGCTGCCCGAAAGTGACTGTCTCCATGTGAGACAGTCACACGGGCAGCAATGGGAGCCCACGGGACAGCTGCTTTGGGCCCCAAGAATGAATGGGCCCTGGGCAGCTGCCCCGTTCGCCCACACTTTTTTTTTTTTGCAGGGGTCGCAGAACGGCCGGGCCCCTGAGGTGACGCCTGCACTAACGGTAAGTAACAATTAAGCCCCTGACGAAGCCCCAAGCTAGGCGCGAAACGCGTAGGCTTGTCATAGATCTTTCCCTCACCGGGTGATCCTCACATCAAACCCAGCTCCTAATCATTGTTTTTGGAATTATTTTGTATCTAATAAATTACATTTTAACTGGACACTTACCTGGTTCTGGTGCTTTTTGCCGGCATCCGGGACTCCTCGGCCGCAATTGGGAGCATCCCTCCTGTGTTTTGTACTCCTACATACTACCAGCTGATTATAACTCCCTGATTCTTTCTTAGACACTCCACTGCAGACATACACACTCAACCCACCCACCCACAAATTATTTTCCAATGTACCGTATATCCTCAAGTCTAAGAACCCATTGATTCTAAGATGCACTCCTTTCTCAGGTGTGCACGTTAGAGATAAGTCTTTGAATCGAGGAAATACCTAAAACAGTTCTACTTACCTTGCTGCGTGACCTCGGAAGCAGACTGTCACCTGCAACAGCATCACACATCATCCAGCGCCAAAACTCCTCCCTCCTTACGTCAGCCAAAAGGTGAATATCAGTTGCCAGAAGTCGAATCCCGGTGGCTGAGACAAAAATTTCGGCTTCCGAGATGGAAATTGCATCTTGCATTCGACCGCTGAATTTAGATGCCGAATGTGAGACGCCATCAATTCTAAGACACACCCCTTAAAGGTGTATCTTAGAATCAAGGAAGTATGGTAGTCTTGCCTCATTACATCATCCAACTATATACCCTTAGTTAACAACCTACCAGCCTCCCGCTTTATACACAAGTCTATTGGGGCTATTCATTAAAAGGGGAGTTGAGTAGCAGGTGAGTTTTGGTGAATAGCAGGTGAACATTTCATCTCACCAATTCAGCTATACATTGTGCAGGAACAAACCTGGTTAGTTCCCCCACTAAATGAACTCATTAGGTTTGAAGCTGAATTGGTGAGATGGAATGTGTATCTCACATTGTTTTTCTTCAGTTCTCTTTAGGTTTAATTTTTCGCCTGTGTAAAAAAACGTTTTTCCATCCATGAGAGGGAGATAAACACAGAGACTTAAAGAAAAGAGCTATGGACTGCCAGCTTTTTTTACCCTACCAATTACATATTAATTGGGTTTGGAAAGATAATGAGTAGGAATCAGCAAGTTGGCTCTCTAAATGTTAGAGGTCTCTATGTTGACCTTCACTGGTAATTTTGACCAGGAAACTGGCCAACTCAACTGTAAATTAATACACCCCCTTCAAAAATGGGATTTCAGCACTTGCATATCACAGCTATAACGAAAGGTCACTGACATAATAACTTAAACAAAATGCTTGTTTTTTTTAATCCGATGTAAAATATGTGACAGGCCATACAGTATGTGGATTGAAAGTGTTGATTACTAGCTGTTGAAACTGAGCTGCATTTTGCACATGTTTTTACAGATAAAGGTGTTTAAATTTTCATCCAAGCTGTCGGTCTTGATTTTATTCTCCTCTTTGAATAATACGTTCAGTCTGACAGCATGCCAGTCTATTTGAAACTAGCTGAGTTAAAAAAAGAATGAAACTTCGGGTTTCGTCTTAGACAAGTCTCAGAAGGTAATCTTAACCATAATTAAAATGATATCTACAAGGATGACTGCCATCTCTAACAGTAATGGAAACAGGATTTACCCAGTGCTACGCCTTAGTGTTTGAAAGTACAGTGAACTTGTACCAAAAATGTTCAAATCATTATCACATGTTCTGTTTTAAGCATCTCTAGATACATTAAATCATGCTAAATGATTCCACTTATATTATTTTATATCATGCCCTTCAGAGATACCACAGAGTCTACTCAATATAGTCCGACCTGGCCTGAAATGGGCCAAATAGGTCAAAGTAGCCAAATTTTGTAATTTTCCAAAATTCAGATACTCAGCATAGCCAATTTTGTGCCATATTAAGTTCAGCCCTGGGAATCCTATGACTTTGCTCTACTCAATATGGGCCGAGAATCCCCAGAAAAGACCAAGAAATAAGCTAATACAGCCAAATTTCGAACATTTCAATTCTTCAGTTAAAAACTGGAGAATTTCAATTAAAATGAATTAACAAAAGAAAAGATATAGCATCTCTGGGGACACCAGACTGCTGCTGCCCCCATAAAGGAAAACATCTGTGCTGGCCCCTATAAAAAAAAATCATGATAAATGGGCTCTGAGCTGGCCAAATGGCTCCCAGCCCCATAATATACATTGGGGGGCCAGGGCAAGTAACAGGACTGGGAAAATTATCCCAGTCCCCTGTTACCTACATCGGGACCAGAGGCTGGCCAAGTGCCTCCAGAACCCACATAGTAAAAACATTAAGTCTCCTGGGGGCTGACCAAATGCCACTAGACCCATTTCATAAATATATCAACCCCCTCTGGTGCCTGGGGGCTTACCAGATACCCCCAGACCCTGTACAATAAAAATATTGAATTGGGGAAGCATATTGGCACTGATTACATATGAGACATAGTGTGGGTTTATTATGAAGGCTAAGTACAGCCTTTTCATCTTCTCTTTGTTTTTTTTATTTCCCTCCCTTTCGTTTCAATTTCCTCTTCTTTTCTTTGTCCTCCCCTTCTATTTGTATTTGTTCTTCATATATTGTATCCTCTCCTCAGATAGTTCTGGGCCAGCCATGGAGCTTGCAGTTTAATGACATCCATTGTAATTTAAATGAACTTCATGAATTTCCTCATTAACGGTTTTTCTCGTGCTGCTGATCCAATTATCAGAGCATAGTTGCTACAATGTACAACAATCTATGCTTGCTTGATGCACAAATCAATAACCTCCTGACCTAGGTTCCACAGAATGCAGAGGATAAAGAATGTGTCAATTAAAACCAGGTAACCGATCATCCTCCAGGTACAAAAAACACGACTGCTTTATTGGATTGTTAAAACCCAAATACATGTAACTTGTGATCTTATAAAACATCTTACATATCATCTCTGACACTGCCCAGGCACTTCCTTTCTGATATTATTATATGTATTGCCCCCGCCCTCCCCAATTGGTTCAAGAGAGGGGAATCCTGTGGTCCACTGTGGTTTCTGAGGGGAATGTGCATGTGAACATACCATTCCTGCTCTGTCCCACATCTCAGAGGCCTGTTTGTCTGTATCACAGTTCCGAGTGGCACATGACTCCAAATGAATGAGGAGGCCCTGGCAAGAGGCACAGACTCGGGCAGTGGTTATGATTTTCTTTTTTTAATTGGGCGTGCCCCATTTTGCCCACCCCCATCCTTTGATATCCATGTAGCTACAGCATACCTGAAGGGATAAGAATATGTAAATAACAGGTAAACCTGAATACAGCATATTGTTTCACTGCAATTTGGACCAACCCCAGTACGTGTTAATGAATGGTTTGCAGGGAAGAGTAAGTTAAATATTGAACATGATTAATGAAGTGAGATTTATGCAACATACAACTCGTTTATATAGACGCTAACGATGTTCAAAGTAGACATTTACTATACTTTGTGATGGACAATTTAATTATGTTCTACTGACCTTCACAGACCTCCTCACAGATACTGGTCTCCTTGTAACTTCGCATTGCCTATCTCTGTTTAGATAATATATATAACGTTAATATTTTACATTAACATTTATTTATATAGTGGAAGATTGTGTGATAAAGAGGCACCTAGTAACACGAGTATTTGTATGTTTAAACCAATAATTCTTGTAAACATGACAGTAAATTCATATGGAAAGAAAACAAAATAAAAAATGTGTGACACTGTAAAAAATGGTGGATCTTTCTATGCACCCCCTTTTGAAAAACAACTCACATGGAGTAGAGCCCAAGAACCGGCTCTGGTATTTTCCATCCTCGGGACTTTAGTCCCCACAATCCACACAAAAGCTTCTCGTTGGGAGTTTTATGTTTATAAACCTGTCATGTAAGGTATGGTATCCCGTAGGACTTGCACCTCTGCCCGCGATCCTTGACCCACTCTCCTGACTTGAACAGAAACCACAGACAGAATTAAGCCACGGGCCACAGCAAAAAAAGAAAAGAAAAAATTCATCACATGTGACATCATGATGCATAGCAAGATCTACTATTTTTTTTACAGTGTCGCACAATTGTTATTTTATTTGTTTTCTTTCCACATGAAACACTCTCTTCCTCTTTTTAATTTATTTATATAGCGACATCTATTTACGTAGCGCTAGTTACAGGGCATAGAGGGATCTCCATACTAACTTAGAGGAACAAGAACAGACTGATACATGAGCGTATGGAGTCTACTCAATAAAAGAGAGAACTGCAGTGAAAGTGTAGCCCCATTTGAATAATTCTCCAATGCAGCTGAAAGGGCGAATATTTCCCAATCTGCTACCTTGGCCTTAAGTTTGAAATTCCCTTCTCAAATCCCAGCAATTCTCTCTTTATTGAGTAGATTCTAATATGTCTACAATTCTATAAATGTAAAACAGTGTGGAATAAAAGGCAGTTCTTTGAATGCCATATAGTGTGTTGAGAATAGATCTGACATCATATAGTTCCTATAGAACATTTTCAAACATGTGACTGTTCTTTGTTGTCAACAAATAAAAAAACAAATCCTTCATTTAGTCCTTTAGAAAATCTACATCTAGCTTTAGAATAAATTCCGACTGGACATTTTTTTTAAGTAGCATAGATTTTATTTCTTTTGGTATGTGATTTACTAATGAGTCAGTTTTTGGGAAATGGTGCTATTTATAGATAGTGCTTAACATATCCAATACTGTACAATGGCTGTTACTGCCTCACATAATAGACCTCAGTATAAATATGCCAGGATCCCTGAATAACATTTCTATTTTATTACAGATCACATTTAATAAAATACATAAAGTCTTTACCTTGTGGCAGAGATATGCAAGAGATATCATTAAATGCATTTAATATGTTTCTGAAACAATAAGCAACCTTATTGGAGAGATGATATATGTACAGGTGACCGAACTAATGTGCGATAAAGCACTAGTTCAGGGGTCAGGGAATAACAGCGATTTTTAAAAAATGCCATTATTCCCCATAACAATATCCTCCCCAATCTCCTAGTGCACCCTCTAATTAATCAAATAATACCAAACAATACCGGGACAAGAGGCTGCCCAAGGGTTTTCTAACAAAATAAAACTTGCAGGTCTGTGAAAACCCCCAGATTTTTACAATAAAACCAAGACCAAGTATACCAAAAACAATTGAAAGACCCCCTTTATCTCATTAATATATACATATATGTAATACATCTTATTAGGAATTAATAAATATGTGTGAATAAAATAAATATTAATAAAAAAAGAAATAAAGCTACAAATATTATTAAAATAGATGTAAATAAAAAAATATATAAATAAAACGGAAAAATCTAAAATAAAATAAAAAATATAAATAAGTAAGAATAAATATAAATATAATTAATGCCCCTTTTGATTTACCAATTTAGTAGTGAACAGATTAATCTGTTCCAAAAAAATTCAATTTTGCCATATTAAAAAGAAATTGTAGTGACAATTTTATCTACAGCCAACAAAAAAGGCAAATTAAAAGATGAGTTCCTGGATAAACACTACCCTATTGATTTACTGAATAGGACAATTGTTGATACTATAAGACTGATAAACAAAATATATGAGGCTGTAGAGTTGCCCCTATCCGTAATTTTGTGAAAAAAAAAAAAAAAAAGATACTAAATAAAAATTGCCATCTCTTTCAGGATAAGGACTTAAAAACACTTCTGATAAACCTCTAGTCACAATTAGAAGGTCATGAAATTTAAAATAAGAGCTATTTGTTACGAGAGAGAATATACTCAACTGTTTTTGTCCTTGATAAGGCTTTTTACAGATATGGCATGTGTCATGTACCATGCTACACATCACGTATGAATATGAAAAGAAAAATTGTCAGTTCATGTCTAATAGGACAAGTTAAATATATAATATTATGGAGGTTCTTACCTGTAATTGAAATAATATGATATACAGTCTCTTGTAAATGCAACATATAGTTTAAAAGGTGTTTCCTTGGGGGAATCTACTAATGAAAAAGGTTTAGGAGTAGTTGTAGAAAATAGACTTAGCAATAGTGCACTGTGTCAGCTGGCAGCTGCAAAGGCCAATAAGATATTGGGGTGTGTCAAAAGGGGTATTGACTCATGGGAGAAAGATATTATTCTGAGTCTTTATAGGTCCATGGTAAGACCTCACCTTGAATATGCAGTTCAATTCTGGGCACCTTTTTAAAAAAAAAAGACATTATGGAACAAAAGAAAGTGCACAGCAGGGCTACAAAAAACTAATCAGGGGAATGAAAAGTATTAGTTATGAAGAAAGGCTGGAAAAGTTAAATCTGTACATGCTAGAGAAACGGCGGCTTAGAGGGGATATGATAATGTTATATAAATATGTACAGGGCCCATACAAAGGGCTTTCTAAAGACCTGTTCAATAACAGAACGCTACAAAGGACAAAGGGTCACCCGCTAAGACTTGAAGGAAGGAGATTTAGTCTACGACAGCGGAAGGGATGTTTTACAGTAAGGACAATAAAGATATGGAATTCACTGCCTGAAGAAGTGATTCTAGCAAATACCTTGGATGCCTTTAAAAGCGGACTGGATACTTTTTAAATGAGCATAGAGGGCTATGCATATTAGTATAGGCATTAATATTTATTTAGTACTTGTTGATCCAAGGAGAAATCTGACCATTTGGAGTCAAGAAGGACATTTTTCCACACTGAAAGCAGAATATAAAATTGCTGAAGGTGTTTTCATTTGCCTTATTTTGGATCAACAGTGGGTAACATGGGATAGGAAAAGGGTTGAACTTGATGGACACAAGTCTTTTTTCAACATAAACTACTATGTAACTATGTAACTATGTAAATACCAATATTTATTGCAAACATCTTGACAGCTTCATGTACACATAGGAGAGCATATCTAGAACATAAAAATTGGATACCAACAACATAGTGTATCATCACATTCTGCAGAATCACACAACTTAGTCTATTGTATCGTAAAAACCTGGAGATTTTCATGGACATGGCAGACTTTTATTTTGTTAGAGTAAATATTGTAATTTATTGTGCTAAGTATTATTGATTTGTTACAATATATTATATATATTTTTACTTAAAGCCCAGCAATCTCTATACAAGGCCGCTTAATATAGTTCATATTTTGTAACATAATTGTTACTTTGCATGGTTAGTATGACACTGCTTTTTTGGGACTATTTAACACTAGGATATCGGATTTATGCACCTTTAAGAAGCCTAATCTAATTGGATTAAGCCATAATTCACTAATATCAGATGCTGAGGAGGAGCTTCCGCATTGAAGTTGGCAGAACGCTTCAGCCCTGGAGTTGACATCCCCTGCCTCCAGTGATAGAAGCCTCGGCCTTCTACAATTGCGCAGATGGCTTTTGAACAGTGGATTCTCTGCTGGCCTGGACCCACACTGTAGACCGGGGTGCAGTGGTGTATCTTGATTTTGTGCTGCCCTAGGCAGACAAAATCCGGGCACCCCCCTACCCAAGCTGCACACCCACATTACACACCAAAGACATGCCCCATCATTCAGACTCACATCAAGCTCATACTCCCATCACACACACACTCCCATCACACTCAGTCACACACTCCTACTCCCATCACACACACTCTGACTCCCATCACACTCAGTCACACACACTGTCTCCCATCACACACACTCCGACTCCCATCACACTCAGTCACACACACTATCTCCCATCACACACATTCTGACTCCCATCACATTCAGTCACACACTCTGACTCCCATCACACTCAGTCACACACACTGTCTCCCATCACACACACTCTGACTCCCATCACACTCAGTCACACACACTGTCTCCCATCACACACACTCTGACTCCCATCACACTCAGTCACACACTCTGACTCCCATCACACTCAGTCACACACACGGTCTCCCATCACACACACTCTGACTCCCATCACACTCATTCACACACACTGTCTCCCATCACACACACTCTGACTCCCATCACACTCAGTCACACACACTGTCTCCCATCACACACACACTCTGACTCCCATCACACTCAGTCACACACACACTGTCTCCCATCACACACTCTGACTCCCATCACACTCAGTCACACACACTGTCTCCCATCACACACACTCTGACTCCCATCACACTCAGTCACACACACTGTCTCCCATCACACACACTCTGACTCCCATCACACACACTCTGATTTCCATCACACTCAGTCACACACACTGTCTCCCATCACACACACTCTGACTCCCATCACACTCAGTCATACACACTGTCTCCCATCACACACACTCTGACTCCCATCACACACACACAGTCTCCCATCAGCACTTACCTTTCCCTGGTGGCAGGCAGCATGGTCCCTCCATGCTGCCTGTTCAGCTTCCCGGCGATTGTGCCGACAGGTCACGTGACCGGGCGCGCGTATGACGTCAGCGCGCCCGTCACGTGACTGTCGGCACTTCCGTGTCGGCACACTGCACGGGGAGCCGAACAAGCAGCACGGAGGTTTCTCTGTGCTGCCTGTTCGGCTCCCCGTGCAGCCTGGCAGGCAGAGCGATGGTGAGGGGGGATCTTCTGATCTCTTCTCACCTCCGTCTCTGCCTGCAAGCGTGGTCTTTTTTTTTTTTTTAAAGGGCCACGTTTTTTTTACATTTTTTTTTATTTTTCAGTGCTGGGGGACGCTGCCACCCCCCAAAATTTGCCGCCCTAGGCATCCGCCTAGGATGCCTCGCGGTAAATACAGCACTGCCGGGGTGAGGAACCTGCGGCCCTCCAGATGTTGCAAGACTACATTTCCCATACTTCTCTGCCAGCTTCTTAGCTAAAAGAGCATTATGGGAGATGCAGTTCATCAGCAGCTGGAGGGCCACAGGTTCCTCACCCCTGCTGTAGACAGTACATTTCTTTGTTTCTCCTTCTATTTGCTGCTTGACAAACGCTACTGTGAGTACCTTAAACAAATGCACGACACTACCAGTGTAAGCCTTCATCTTGTCAGCAGTGTGTTATTTTATTCTGTGGGCTATTAAATAGTTTTGTACATGAAACAACTTATTGCTGCAGGTTCATTCACCATTACCTTCCCCTTCCGCAGAGAGAACTGTGTATAGATCATTATGCTAAATACAATGATACTGAACAATAATATTTGCTCCATTTAAGTATGCAGGCATTTGTCTAACACTACTTATGGTGATTTATTTATATACAGAGAGCTCTTAAAAAAACACAATTAATATTATTTTTTATATTATTATTAATGATATATATATATATATATTATAAATATATATATATATTTATAATAAAAACATTACAAATACATTTTTCATTGGCATGGAAATTGTTTTAATATGCCATCATTTTTATAATTAAAACAATAATGATTATAATTATTAAAACGTGCAATTACGGCATGAATGGCGCAATTACGTAAATGAACATATCATGTAATAAAAAATACACATATCACATATGCCACTTTGTAACCTCGATGAAAGGAAATGCCTGGTCTACATATATCCATACACAATCATATATTATTTTATACATCGTCATAAAAGCTCTTGTGGTAAAACAATGCCAGTGACGTCATGCCAGCTATAGGTTGGCATCACATCACTGGTTATTGTTCACTGTCAACAGATGTTAGGTTATATGTACCCGCCTGCCATCATGCCAGATGTATCCACAGTGCACAATTGTTAAGCATGTGGTGGTCATCCACATTTCACTGATACCCCCCAAACCATATGTGACCCAAAACTGTATCAATTCAAACATCACACCTTAAGGTACCGATACCTGATTTTACACAAAGACATTGGGAGTTTCACAAACAAACAGGAAACACATCCTCTGGAAATGCATCACATCACACGATGGGGGTAGACACCTCCTGACTTAATAATAGACAATGGGGAGGCTTAAACAGGGACATGTAAAAATAACATTGGCCAACAAGAACAAAATACAAAAATGAAAATAGGCCTGTACACGCTTTCCATTACAATATTAAATCAGAAATGTGTCTTCTGCACGCCTGGTAAATGTTTTAGCAAACTCAGTGCTGGAAATATATTGCACCTCTTGGCAAGAGGATAGTCCACAGGTCCCTCCATGAGCCTAAGTAATAAAGGGTTCCATCAATGAAATTACTTACAATATCCGCAGAAAGATGGACTCTGTTAGGCCTTCTGTAAAAACAGGAAGGCCTGTGGCTCTTTTAAGTAAACAGCGACCGAGGGATAGGTCTTTTGTATAGCTCATTCGCTTGATAATGACCCCCAGATCTATGCTGCTTCCATGATCTAGAAAATTGTATGGAATGAGTACTTTTAAGAAAGGAAATGGACTATCCTGCACTGCGTGTGATTAAAATAGTTTGCCCTGGTGACGGATCTGTGGTGCGGTGTTATGGTTTCACGATATGGCAGCAATATTGATAGGTGCTTTTTACGGTTGCCAAACCAAAGATGGTAACTCAGTATCACTCAGGATTTTATAGAAATATTCTGTGGCATTATTTTACTAAACGGTGCCTTTTTTCCCTTCCTCTCCAGAACTGTAGCAAATTATTATCCGTCAAATTGGTTAAAGACTTAATTATTCTTATAGAGTGCCACTCTCTGGTCTAATTAGTCCTCTGGAAGCATGGCAGCTGCCAGTCAGAGGATGAACTGGTATGTATCTTCTTACTAAGCACAACTAACGTTTCACTTGTGCTTCAATATTAGAAGCGCAAGGAAAAAATAAAGTTTAGTTGTCTTCTAAGGACATAAATCTGAAGTGTGCCAGTGAGGGGATCCAATGTCATGTATTTACCATTATATCCTCATATGAGATGCATTTTACTATTCCTTTGTGCTATGTAATAGAGGCAAAAGCTTCCATACCAGATGCACTAGTGAAAAATATAAGTTACATGCCCCTTTAAACTCCCATCTCTTACTGCAAAATTTCATAATCTCAAATCCAATTTTTACTTACCAATACAAACTATCTAAATAAGTTATTTGGTAGGTTTATAACCTTAAAAAATAATCCTATTGTATGGCACTGAAATGCACTAAGTTCCAGTAGAGAATGTAGAAGCATATATTCACAGTTAATTTCCTTTACTGGGTTGCATAATCCTGTTAGGTAACATGCCATACATTTTTAAAAAAGCTATTTTCCTAACCACGCAGTCAGTGAAATGCCTATTTCGTGTAACAGCCAGCAGTCATTCTTAATGTATCATTACTATTCAAAACCATCAGCAATGAAGCAAAATGGATTGCTCCTATCTGGGTCACCACCATCAATAGAAAGAAAAGAAATACACGACAGAGACCCCCGAGGGATGCTTTGATTTGTGCAATTTGCGTTATCTTTTACTTTTGTTAGAGAGGAGTTTATAAAAAAACAACAAATAAATAGATAATAGCTGCGGTCAAGCAAAAGAACAAAGATGGAAATGTTGATATAGTAATCTTTTCCAGACAGTATTGAGAGGTTTTAAAGTTACTATTCTAAAGATGCCATTTATTTGCTGCATTAAAATCTTAAAGGGACACTACCACTTACATAAGATATAACTACATATCCTGTGCATTTAAAACAAACACATATTTAAGACATATGCCACTCTTTTTTTCCCTTCTATGTTTGAATTAATTGCATATAAAAGTAAAAATAAAATTAGGTGTCTGTCTCCAGCATTCATTTTGAGAGTTTTACCCATGATGCTTCATGCTCAAAAATCTTCTAGCAAGTCTCACTTTACAACTGTGGCCAAAGCCTGCATGATGATGTCATAAGATACACCTCTGATCGCTTACTGGCTCCTGTGTATCATAGTGGGCAGGACTAGGTGGCTCTGTACAACTTTTTTTTACCTGCCTTCCAACACAAAGAGAGGAGATTGACATGATTAAACAGGATCATAACTCCGCCCCCTTGTGATGTAATAGTTACATTACCCTCCCATTCAATGTAAGTCTATGGTCAGAATTCTGACTTATAAACTGCATTCTGTGTCCCCAGCCACAAAGCTGTAAAGTCTGTGGGGGGTGGCACCCAAAAACACACTTTTTTTTCACAAAATGGCAGCGCCCAGTCACACTTGTTTTGTAAAATATTTCATAAAATAAACTCACATAACAAAAATAAAAAACATATCTGAAATGAACAATGCAAAATAAAAATAAATAAACCCTTTTCATTTTTTGGTGGGAGTGTTTTTTTCTAAATATATCTATACATAACCACTATTTGCTTAACTAAATATCTTTTTACGCTGAATAAATAGGGGGTCATGTATAAACACGGCGCACCTGCAGATAACGCCAAATAATGGAATAACCAGACTCCCGACTAATTTCTGGAGTCAACGCTGCTTTCACCAGTTACGTACTTTCTGGTTGTGCCGGCACTCCTATTGTTGGCGAGGCCAATGGATAAAATATTTGATTAGTGTTAGGGAATCTGCCATTGGCGGAGGTCCCTCTCCCACATTGAAAAGTGTTGGGAATTATAAAAAGGTGCAATCGCCGTTATACATAACAAACAGCGATTGTGTTTTTTTTTTTTTTTTTACCTCTCCCGACATTTTACAGTGCGAGAGTGTTTATTTATGACACCCAGAGTGTTTTTTTTATTACACATTAGAAATTGATAGCATTGCAGCTCGTCTATAAATTACTTAATTGTAAAATAAGAATTGATCACAGGAATTATATTCTCTAAATTCTTTTGGGCACTTTCCATTAAAAGCTACCTACATTATATATGAAGATAAATATATAGCTGCTTTTCATAAAGCATCTTATCATAGAATTATCAACTGTAGCTAGGTAACTGTTACTTGGTATTGTTAAATACATTGTAGTGTCTAATTTATCTGTGACAGTTAAATTAAACTGGTATTTAGAAAAAAAAAGTAATGTAGCTTTATCATGAGAGCATGTTTTACATTTTTATTAAAGCATGCAATACATCTTAAAAGTGTATAAGAACAACATAAAATAGTAAGTATATCATGCATATTATTTTTCACACACACACACACACACACACACATATATATATATATATATATATATATATACACAAAAAATAAAGAACAAATATAATTAACTTAAAAGAAAATTAAACAAAACAAAAAAGGAATCCAGATTCCTAGCTATGGTATTCTATATCAGCATAGGACAGTTGTAGGACATTCATAGCAAGTGTGTTGAAAGAATCGCTGGTCCAAGAACACAAGAGCATATGGTAGCCATGGCAACTGGTTGCTTAGCAATGTGAATTTTCCTGGATGACAATAAAAGCTTATTTGGGTACCTCTTACAGTTGTTAGTGGTACTTTGAATGGAAACTAGAACTGACAAGTAAAGGAGTTGAAAAAGTTAAGAAAATAAGGTAAAATAGATACAAATCTGTGTACATTATAGTGATATGGGGGGCGGGAGTTACATTTTTTTGTTGTTGTACCTATTTAGCTAGCAAGACATTTTCTTACTTAACGTTTGCCTGTCTTGTAAAAATAACATGGTGTTACTTTGTGTAGAAAAAGGTATTTTATTAGTATTCTTTAAAGAATTTCTATTTAAAATGGTTTAGATGAATAACAATTAGAGGAAAAAATAGAAAAGAAGAAATTGAAAAAGAGGAAAGGAGAAAGGAAACAATTCTCTAATAAAAATGGATTATGGATATGTTAAAACATATACTGTGTCTTACATATATATATATGTATTTCCAGTATATCAGAATGAAATGTTTTTGGGCAGGAAAAAAAAGTTTTTAATAAAACTAGACAAACATGATAAATAAAACAATATGAACAGAAATATTAAAATCCAAGTGCTGTACAAAATATTATCTCTGAATTTTAGATGATGGTAGAGTCAAGTGGATATGAATACCCCTGATGTGTTTTATTATACAGCTTCATCAGATGTTGACATCAACAGCAAGTCACATAAAAAAAATTCCTGCCCAAAGAATAAAAAACATATTCAATGTATTAAAAGTTTTGAAATCTATTTGTAAATTTGTAATTGCTCTAAATTAATTTGTAATTTTTTTGATACTTAATTGAATGAGTAAAATAAATAATTTGTAATTTTTTTGGTACTTAATTGAATGAATAAAAGAAATATAATAAAAAATTATGAAAAACATAATCTGCATAAGAAAGATATGACAAATATTTTCTTACACATAGGGAAACATATAATAAATCTCTTCTATAGATCATTACTGAAATATTCTAAACATAATTTCTGCATAAATATGTTACATATATTACATTTATATTTAAAATGCATATAATTGATGCAGTCTTTCAATTACACACAACTGATTTCTTTGCCGACATTTGTCCTTTAATCAAGGTGTAGTCTATTCCTTGCCACTAACCATTAATATAGAAGATAAAAACATATGAATGCACCCACCTACCCTTTGATACTGACAATGCATTCTGGGGCAGCGTCTGTTTCTACTATCATAATGGTAGATTTGGTGGTCACCATTTCCTAATAAATAAACACAATAGAACAACCAATGTTTGTAATTTT
Organism: Pelodytes ibericus; assembly: GCA_036172795.1. NCBI lineage: Eukaryota > Metazoa > Chordata > Amphibia > Anura > Pelodytidae > Pelodytes > Pelodytes ibericus. The sequence continues at coordinate 204,260,512 of CM069859.1, forward strand.
CCAATGATTAAACAGAATAACCCCATTGAATTTGAGATGCTAAATTTTAAACATCTTTTAGTAAATCCTGTCCAATTTTCCTTCATTTGTTTTCCTCATAGTTTATGTTTCTTACGTTCTATTTTTTTCACCTTTATGTTTTATATTCTCTCTCAATTTTCTTGTCACCAAAGGTCTTTCACTCCCACAGATCTATTAGTCACACATTATAAAGAAAAAGTCTTGGTCTGTCAAATAAAAGTAATGTGGGATTCAATAGTGGAAATGTGTGTGGGTTTATAAAAGTCAGTAAATAATTCTGGTTGTCAGGCAGGCTGACACCCACTTGTGATCTACAACAGAGTATAGCCATCAGGCAATAAGATGGGTCACTAATAATTACATCACTAATACTCCAAGGTGGAGATTGGGCAAACAAGTTATAGGCAATTTGCTCATATCACCCAACCTACTAAGATCTCCAGTGGTGGATATATTGAACAGTAGATAGACCAGCTAGAATTCAGATGGGATTTTATGATCCAATTTGCTACATTACCATTAGGAAAAACAAGTGTTTATATATAACAATATATTTTTGAATAATATTGTCATGACTATTCGAACCATGATTTCTGGGGTTCCCTATTCATCCTCCTGTTCTGGATGCCGCCTGCAAGTTCTCTTTGTCTATGATAGCACTAGTTATCTTCTTGCTGGTAGTTGCACGGCCTAGGCGGGTGTAAACTCCTCCTTATTTCTTCCTGTGGGTTTGTTCCATTATTGGAGGGCGTATGTAAACCCTCCATTCACACATATGCCTCGTCTGTGAATAGATGCCCTGTATTCTGTGTCTTGGTTCCTGAGATTTTTCCGCTTGTTTTCTGTTTTTTTCCTCCAGTGCATTTCCATTCAGCTGGTTCCTGAATGTTTTTCAGAGATATTCAGTGCTGCACAAGCCCTTGGTGGCTGGTGCCCTTGGCTCAATATATATATATATATTGTTGTTTAAACACATCTCTTTCTCTGTTTTCAAAAGCAGAAGAACCTGAAAAGCAGATGTGCCTATGATTAAGCCCGTTGTCGGTGGGTGAAGTACGTAAGGATCATGTCCCTAGTGGCTGTGGCAGCCACTTTCACTGGCTCTACAAACGACGGTTGTCTTATGCTGTCGCAGACTGGAGTTCTGTTCACTCACTTTGCATTTTGTTAACTGATAGAAATGAACAATCAACATGTCTATTTTTGAAAACATTTTTCTTTTATAGCATTTTTTCCCACCTGCCTAGTTTGCACAGTACTGCATATTTATCATTTTTTTTATTAACTTCTCCTCAAAGCAAAGATTTGCCAAAAAATAAACACACCCAAAACTCTTGAAGTTGGAGACTCGACTTAGAGATGTATAAAAGTCCCTGAGCGCTTTCCCCCCAAGTAGAAGAACATAAATGAGTTGCATCCAGCAGCCTCTGGACTGTACGAATTTTGTGGAACATTTATTTTGCACTAAGGCAAAATGAAATCAATTATTTCTATAAATAGAGAAAGTAAATATGTTCACGATGCCCACAGGTGCCAAATCTACAACATAGAATGTGGCAGTAGATAAGAACTGTTTGGCAAAACTGGTTGGCCTATATTTCTACCTGTTTTAAAATACTATTTGGACTGATCTTCTCTTTTAGAGTTGCCGTTGCAATTTTACCCATGATGCCAAATTCTCCAGAAGTCTCACTTTACAACTGTGGGTAAAGCCTGCATGATGATGTCATAAGATACACCCCTGCTCTCTTATTGGCTTCTGTGTATCACTTGTTTTTTTTTTTAACCTGCCTTTCAACACAAAAAGTACAAAAAGTAACTCAGCCCCCTTGTGATGTATTAGTTACAATACCCTATCATTCAATGCAAGTCTATTGTCAGAATTATGACTTATAGACTGTATTCTGTGTCCCTAGCCCCACAGTGAGATACTAGTGCTGTAAAGTCACTGTGGGGTGGCACCTAAAAACACTGTATTGCACAAAATGGAGGCACCCAGTTATACTTGTTTAGGAAAATATTTATCAACCCCTTCCCCCTAGAGGCAGTCAGCAACATTGCAGTGTAACAATTTTTTTCATTAGCGAAAAATCTAGGGTTAGATTAATGGTTAGGGTTACAATTAAATTAGGGTTACCATAAGGGTTAGGATTAAAATTAAACCTTTCTTAGAAACTGAAAACACTTCTTTTTCATTATTATAAATATAAGATCCAGTAGCCTCATGAATGAGCATGTTGCTATGGTGATGCAGCATGTTTCCAGAGATGCAAGTTAAGGTGATGCAATGTTGCTTCATGCAGGGGTACATTTCTAGGCAGTCATGCCAATCTGCATGAAATATCATTGTATCACCTTTAGCTAGTGTTGCCACCTGGCCGGTAAAATATTGGCCTGCAGACAATGTTAGGTCTATGGAGGCATTAGCCTGGGCGGTATTTTTCTGAAGAAAAGGTGACAACCCTACCTTCAGCATGGAATGTTGCTTCATGCAGGTGCACATTTCTAGGCAGTCATGCCAATGTGCATGAAATATCATTGTATCACCTTCAACATGTAATGTTGCTTCATGCAGGTGTACATTTCTAGGCAGTCATGCCAATGTGAATGAAATATCATTGTATCACCTTCAACATGTAATGTTGCTTCATGCAGGTGTACATTTCTAGGCAGTCATGCCAATGTGAATGAAATATCATTGTATCACCTTCAACATGTAATGTTGCTTCATGCAGGTGTACATTTCTAGGCAGTCATGCCAATGTGCATGAAATATCATTGTATCACCTTCAACATGTAATGTTGCTTCATGCAGGTGTACACTTCTAGGCAGTCATGCCAATGTGCATGTAATATCATTGTATCACCTTCAACATGTAATGTTGCTTCATGGAGGTGTACATTTCTAGGCAGTCATGCCAATGTGCATAAAATATCATTGTATTACTTTCAGCATGTAATGTTGCTTCATGCAAGTGTACATTTCTAGGCAGTCATGCCAATGTGCATAAAATATCATTGTATTACTTTCAGCATGTAATGTTGCTTCATGCAGGTGTACATTTCTAGGCAGTCATGCCAATGTGCATAAAATATCATTGTATTACTTTTAGCATGTAATGTTGCTTCATGCAGGTGTACATTTCTAGGCAGTCATGCCAATGTGCATAAAATATCATTGTATCACCTTCAGCATGGAAGTGAAGTTCAGCTTGTGTGCCCCCGTAGCATGTGTATCTTTTGCTTTAAGAATGATTCATCTTATAATACTCCTTATTTACTACATAAAAACATTTTATACATGATGTGGGAGGCAGTACACTTCAAAGTGCACCTGTCACTTTCACCCAATTTTCATTTACTCTTGAAAGCAACTATTACTTGTGTTAACCATTTTTAACAATATTCAATTGTTCATTAAATCATTTATAGTTTTTAACTGGCCAGCTTAGCATTAACTCTTTCAGATGAGTGGCATTTCTTCAATGAAATAATCTGTTAAAGGGGTGGTTGCACCTAGAGAACAATGGGCACTCGGGATTAAAAAGTTTGCTATCACTGACCGAAAGGGTCTGATATTTTTAGATAAATGCTGTGTCCTGTAAAGTAGAAAAACCTCCCAGATCGGTCTCATTTTTTTTTGTGACAGAGTTTTTGCTGTAGCCTTAGCAACATTGCTTCTTATCTTACCAAGCCTTGCTTATTGTGGTATACCACCGCACACAGAGCTGGCTGCAACTAGGTTCCCCTGCATAACAGGCGCTTGAAACTGCTAAGCTCAACAGAAAGAGAGAGAGAGGCTGATTTCACAGTAATGGCTAATGGCAACACTTTCTTAGAGGGGAGCATGAAAACTGCTGCAGATAATGCCAACCAGCCTCTTGTAGCCTCAGTTACAATTCACTATATTGGAAAGCAAAACATTTGTTCTGTTAACTTTATCTGGTGCAGGGTAACTGCACTCCCCTGAAGGCTTGAGGCCCCAGGTTAGTGCAACCACATACCAGGTTCCTGAGGTAGCATATGCGGTATCTAGTAAAGGCAAGACAGGAACTGGAAATCCCTGTAGACACTCTGGAAGTAATATTGCATGTAAGAAGCAAGTTCCCTTTAAGCAAAGTTAAGAATGCAGTTAGTTATACACATAACTAATATTTTAAAGGTGTTTTTTGTTGTTGTTTTACAGTAAACTAGGAATCACATTCAAAACATTTTAGAACGCCTGTTGGAAATAATTGGAACTATAATTGGATTTAAATACATTGAATTTACCTAATCTTCAGCGCTTTTTTCCATTACAACACCAACTCAGGGGAATATGTTGGCACCTGGCACTGTGAAAAGTGTGAAATGAGAAGCAATTGCATATTTAACTCCCCCAGAATGGATTTTTTTCCTCTCTGACAAGTGAAAGCTTATTGAGACCTGATAATCTGCTGCATGAAAATGGAATGGTCACATGACCGCGTCAGGGACATTTTAAGATCTCTAAGGCCTCAGGCATAAGAAATTAGACTCTGCTTCTGGAAACAAATGTTTCAGTGCATATCACTATTGGCATGTGGTAAATTGAAGTGAAAATGCATTTTTATGTTTTGCTCGATTGTGTGCTTATTCAAGTGTTTTTATAAACTATACAACAAACTACTTCAAATGAAAGGTAAAATGATCTTAAATTGGAAATAATAATTCATTTTAACCTTGCAAAGCAAAATAAAATACTCTACATTTCTCACTAATAGTTATGTTTGCTTAGGTTCTATATTTCCCCATGTGTTCTATTTATTATTGTGTACCTCGTTAACACCCTGGTTGCACCCACAGCACTTGAAACAGAAGCCAGCTTGCACCCACAGATCTTGTCAGAGCACCCAGCGTGCACTCACTGGTCTTGCCAGAGCACCCAGCTTGCACTCACTGGTTTTGCCAGAGCACCCAGCTTGCACTCACTGGTCTTGCCAGAGCACCCAGCTTGCACTCACTGGTCTTGCCAGAGCACCCAGCTTGCACTCACTGGTCTTGCCAGAGCACCCAGCTTGCACTCACTGGTCTTGCCAGAGCACCCAGCTTGCACTCACTGGTCTTGCCAGAGCACCCAGCTTGCACCCACTGGTACTGACAGAGCATACAGAGTATACAGCTGACAACTGTTCTGTGCTGATTAAAGGACCAATAAAATTTATGTGGAATGTAAATCGTTATCTCTAACCTTGTCAATGTCTTGACTGTATTTCCTATTCATTTTGCAACCCATTTGAGGTATGTTTTCATGGAAAACCAGAAAATGTCTAAATGAATGGTAGTGCAGATATATATATATATATATATAAACTATAGCTTTAAGAGTTTTTCTCCTACCTGCTTTGAGGTGAGTGCGCTGATCTTTGGATTTTGTATAAATATTTGGTCTCAGCAGCACCCCGTATAATATAATATATGCTAGTTTAGGTGAGTGCATTCCTTTTGGATTTGTTTATATATATATATATATATAAATTTCACTACCATTCATTTAGACATTTCCTTATAGTATGTCATAAACCACTCACTACAAAATAAATACTGAAAGAAAAGCTTCAGTATATCAAGCAGTAGATGACCTCCAATATCGTTAGCATTTGAAATCTGTGTCCTGTTTTTTCCACACAAGCACTGAGCTGTTTGTCTGTTTGGCAGGATGCAAAGTGACATCACTTCCTCTGCTAGGGGAAAGTGCTTGAAGCCATTTCACCAGTTTGTGGGCAATCCTATGCAAGTGACATCACTTCCCCTGCAGGAAGGGTTGTGCACCACATTAGCATATCATGCAACACACTTTCCTATTGGTGGCCACAGTTATGCAAATTTATGACATCATCTCATCAATATTTTTCGGTGTTCGGTGACGAAGTCCCTTTAAGTTCATTGTATGGCTACAGCTTGCTGTCCAGGGGTTAATTGGGAGGAGGCTTAATTGCACCACAATTTAAAAGGTTTTTCTAGCGGTATAAACTGCTTTGTGTGCCCACTGTATAAGGAGGTGAGAGTATGCACTGATAACCTCTCATTTATATAATATTTATACGGTTGTTGCCAACTTTATTAGGGTGAGAAGGGCAGACAGTTTTTTTTATACACAGTATTGCCAATTATCCTGTATTTGCAGCATGCTCACACCTGTTTGCTAGGCTTCATTTTACACATTACACTGTTTCATTTGTGTATTAATGATTTCCCATAGGAGCATATGGAGCCACGTCTCAGTGTTTGGCGATGACACAAAATGAAGTAAGGTAATATAGTCTGTACTAGTGGTTCTATCACTATCTTCTCTGCAAGAGGATTTGGACAAATTAGGTAATTGTGCAGATAAATTGCAAATGAGAGTCAAAGTAGACAAGTGTAAAATTATGCATTTTGGGTACAATAATAAAAATGCAGCATATAGTTTAAATGGTGTTTCCTTGGGGAAATCTACTAATGAAAAGGATTTGTCTGTTGTAGTAATACGATGCCCTGAATCATCAGTGTGCGCAAGGAGCGCGTTTAACACACAAAGCTAGTACTGCGCGCTGCTCCAAACAATGCGCCAGAAGCCTCGCTGCTACAGACTGGTGGGGGTGGACCTCACCCTGCACCAGAGGCGTCGCTAGGGGGGGGGGCTACTGGGGCTGAAGCCCCGAGTCTCCATTCCATAGCCCCGAGTCTCAGGCACTGCTGTTAAAATTATTAACAGCAGTGCACAGTTCTTCATGCTGGCATGCCCCTTAGCGTGGGTTCCCTGAGTGACAGGGAGCCCCACGCTATATTTGTGCCTCAGTGCCAGCTGTGGCACGGCAGGTCTCTGTCTCTTCTAGCAGAGACCTGCTTCTAATAGAATATCCCTGCCCGATGTCAATCAGACACGGGGGCGGGGCTTAACCCCGTGACCCCGCCCCCTCTACCGAGCAGCAGGAAGGCAGCATGGAGGGAGCTGGTCTCTGGCAAGAAGAGTTCAGCAGCTCCCTCCACATCCTAGAGTGCCAGGGAGAAGCCAGAGCAGACCCCCCTCCATCAAGGTAAGGGACACTAACATTAGTTTATATGTTTGTTGTGGACCACCCTTTCCATGATGCTCAGCCAGCATTATGGTGTGTTTTGGCTGGCTGAGGATCATGAGAATGGTAGTTCACAGCTAACTTTGTATGGGCTGTTGACTAAATGTCTCATAATGCTCAGCCAGAATTGCCTGGCTGAGGATTATGAGAAAATGGGTAACCGAATACACAATAAGAGGTGTTAGCTGTGAACTACAATTCTCATGATACCAAGTCAGCCAAAAAATGCAAATTGAGATATTATTATTCCGAAAAGAAAAAGCTACATTAATTACATTAGAGTGTGAGCTTTATTGGCGGGTTGTTTAACATTACAGTGTGAGATTTATTGGCAGGCTGAATTACATTAGAGTGTGAGCTTTATTGGCGGGTTGATTTACATTAGAGTGTGGGCTTTATCAGCGGACTGATTTACATTAGAGTGTGAGATTTATTGGCAGGCTGAATTACATTAATGTAATTCAGTCCGCCGATAAAACTCACACTCTAATGTAATTCAGCCTGCCAATAAAGCTTACACTCTAATGTAATTCAGCCTGCCAATAAAGCTTACACTCTAATGTAAATCAGTCTGCCAAAGAAGCTCACACTCTAATGTAAATCAGCCAGCCGATAAAGCTCACACTCTAATGTAATTCATTTTTCTAATAAAGCTCACACTCTAATGTAATTCATTTTGCCAATAAAGCTCACACTCTAATGTAAATAAGTCTTCCAAAGAAGCTCACACTATAATGTAATTCAGTCCACCGATAAAACTCACACTCTAATGTAAACCCGCCAATAAAGCCCACACTCTAATGTAATTAAGCCTGCCAATAAAGCTCACACTCTAATGTAATTCATTTTCCAATAAAGCTCACACTCTGATGTAATTCAGTCCGCCGATAAAAAAAAACTCACACTCTAATGTAATTCATTTTCCAATAAAGCTCACACTCTGATGTAATTCAGTCCGCCAATAAAGCTCACACTCTAATGTAAATCAGTCTGCCTATAAAGCTCACACTCTAATGTAAATCAGTCCGCCGATAAAGCTCACACTCTAATGTAAATCAGTCCGCCGATAAAGCTCACACTCTAATGTAAATCAGTCCGCCGATAAAGCTCACACTCTAATGTAATTCATTTTGCCAATAAAGCTCACACTCTAATTGGCAAAATGAATTACATTAGAGTGTGAGCTTTATTGGCAGGCTGAATTACATTAGAGTGTGAGCTTTACTGGCAGAGTGAATTACATTACAGTGTGAGCTTTATCGGCGGACTGAATTAAATTAGAGTGTGAGCTTTATCGGCAGAGTGAATTACATTAGAGTGTGCGCTTTATTGTCGGACTGATTTACATTAGAGTGTGTGCTTTATTGGTGGACTGAATTAGTGTGAGCTTTATTGGTGGACTGATTTACATTAGAGTGTGAGCTTTATTGGCGGACTGAATTACATTGGAGTGTGAGCTGGGTGCTGGGGTAAATTGTGGGTGCATTGTGGGTGCAGAGGAAGAACGTAAAAACAAGAAATACATTTTTCAATAACCTTTTTATTAGATATAAACATATAGATATATCCATGTATATCTATAGATCCCCAGAATTGACTCTGCATCAAATATTCATCAACTCACCAACAACTTGCCTTTCAGTGAATAGACCACTGTGTGTGTGTCTGAGTGAGACACTGTGGATGTATGTCTTCTCATTGGCATGATATACAAAGATTATGCATTTACTGATCATTGGCATGATATACAATGTTAAAGCATTTTGGCAAATAAAAAGTTACAACCCACTTATCTCAGAGTAGAATTAGAAGAGGCCTATGTAATATAGTACTAATGTTACTGAACTCTTGGGAACATCCAGAGCTGTCAGTGGCATAAATAGAAACTGCTGAACCCTTATTACATACCCCCAATAATTTCGATATTTAGTTCAATATTAAGCCTTGCATATAAAGTTACTGTTCATTGGTATCATATACATAATGTATGTTTTATTGCTCATTTCTTATATTATACCTTTTATATATACCTATTGCTCAGTGTCATTATCATATAAATCATGTATACATATGCATTTATTGTTAATATTATATATATACCAGGGCTTGACAAATTAATTTTAGGAGCCAGAAAAACAAAAAATATAGGAGCCAGACAATGGCACATACACACAATCACACAAACATACACACACACAATCACCCAAACATACACAAACATACACACACACAATCACACAAACATATACACGCACAATCACATGCAGTCATACACACAATCACACACACACAATCACATGCAGTCATACACACAATCACACACACACACACACACACACAATCACATGCAGTCATACACACAATCACACAAACATACACACACACAATCACACAAACATACACACACACAATCACACAAACATACACACACACAATCACATGTAGTCATACACACAATCACACACACACAATCACATGAAGTCATACACACAATCACACAAACATACACACACAATCAAATGCAGTCATACACACAATCACACACACACAATCACATGCAGTCATACACACAATCATACACACAAACATACACACACAATCACATGAAGTCATACACACAATCACACAAACATACAGACACAATCACATGCAGTCATACACACATTCACACACACACACACAATCACATTCAGTCATACACACAATAAAATGCAGTCATACACACATTCACACACACACACACACACAGGCCCGGACTGGCCATCGGGCACACCGGGCAAATGCCCGGTGGGCCGCGGTGGCCATGGGCCGAGGCCGGCAGGGGAGGTCCCAGAATCTCCCCTGCCGGTCTATGCAGGGCCGGCACTATCCGAGCGCCGGCCCCGCTGTTTGACATGAAGGGCCGGTGAGGACATCAAAGATCTCCCTCACCGGCCCACATGCCTTCAAATACGGCCGCCGGCGGGGAGAGAGGGAGAGAGGACCCGGCGGAGCTCTAACTTGCAGCTCCACCGGGTTCCTCTCGCGAGATCCGGAGCATTGCCATAGCAACGACCGGATCTCGCGAGAGTGAACCTCTCACCACGAGGGAACAGTCGCAGGTACCAGCGTGCCGGTCCCCCCCTCCCAGGCTAAAGGTAAGAAAGGAGTGATGGGTGTGAGAGTGCTGTGTGTGATGGGTGTGAGAGTGCTGTATAAATGTTAGAGTGGATTGTGTGTGTGTGTGTAGGGGGGGGGGGGGTAGGTAAATAAACAAATAAAATAACAGGCATTATGTCCCCATAATGCCTGTTATTTTATTTGTTTATTTACCCCCCCCCCCTACACACACACACACAATCCATTCTAACATTTATACAGCACTCTCACACCCATCACACACAGCACTCACACACCCATCACACACAGCACTCTCACACACACAGCACTCTCACCCATCACACACAGCATTCTCACACCCATCACACACAGCATTCTCACACACCCAGCACTCTCACACCCAGCACTCTCACACCCAGCACTCTCACCCATCACACACAGCATTCTCACACACAGCACTCTCACACACACAGCACTCTCACACACACACAGCACTCTCACACCCAGAACTCACACCCATCACACACAGCATTCTCACACAGAGCACTCTCACACCCATCACACACAGCATTCTCACACCCATCATTCTCACACCCATCACACACAACATTCACAGCATTCTCACACCCATCACACACAGCACTCTCACACACATCATACACAGCACTCACACACATCACTCTCACACACCGCCCCCTCGCACACCGCCCCCCTCACACACCGCCCCCCTCATCACACCGCCCCCTCACACACACATACTGCACCCCTCACATACACACAGAACACAACACACTGCACAACAGACATACACAATACTTACATATATATATATACACACAGCACCCCTCACACACATACTGCACCCCTAAACACATTACATTCCAGACACACACTAGATCCCTTACCCAACTCTGGATCATCTACACACATACACACACTAGATCCCTATATACACTCTGAAACCGTTATAAACACACACTCACTAGATCTCCTATACACATTCTGGGTCCTTCAAACACACACTAGACTCATATATATATATATATATGTATATATACACACACTAGATTCCTTGTAAGCAAACACATACTACACCCCTAAACACACACTAAATCTATATATATATACACACACACACACACTTTAGCCTGTATGCACACACTTGCTATATCCCCTATACACACATTCTCTACAGCCCCTAGCCACATATGCATCACATTACACCACAAACACAACACAACTAAAACCGAACCTTATTACACAATACCACACCACAATCAGCTCACTCTACACACACGCAATCCCACAAGCAGGCTCCAAACACATGCTCAATACTCTTTCCTGGCATTTTTGTCTCCTGGTATCCATTTATAGAGACACCAGAGACAAGTTGCAAGGAAACACAGTGCAAGCATGTTATTACATTTGCTTGCACTGTGCAGAACACATACAGGGCTTTTTTCTCATGCTAGAGCTCTTCAGCAGAGCTCTGCGCATGGTCTGCCCTGGAAGAGCATTGAACCAATATGCTCACTTTGAGAGGGAGCGTGTTTGTCATTGGTGATGACAAAACACACCTCCTCTGCCCCGCCCCCTTCTTAGTGGGCCGCTGTGATCAAAAAATGCCCGGGCCGAATTTTTCTCCCAGTCCGGCCCTGCACACACACACACACACACAATCACATGCAGTCATACACACAATCACACACACACACACAATTACATGCAGTCATACACACAATCACATGCTGTCATACACACAATCACACACACACAATCGCATGCAGTAATACACACAATCACACACACACAATCACATGCAGTCATACACACAATCACACACACACAATCACATGCAGTCATACACACAAACATACACACACAATCACATGAAGTCATACACACAATCACACAAACATACACACACAATCAAATGCAGTCATACACACAATCACACAAACATACACAATAACATGCAGTCATACACACAGTCACACAAACATACACATACACAATCACATGCAGTCATACACACAAACATACACACACACACACACACACTTGCAGTCATACACACAATCACACAAACATACATACACACACACACACACACTATCACTTGCAGTCATACACACAATCGCATGCAGTAACATACACAGTCACATCCATCCATTCACCCAGTCAGTAACAGTTTTAATTTTTTTTAATACTATATATCTTATTTTGGTTTATTTAGGTTATAAACGTATGTTCTAAATATTACGTTGTACAGACAGATACACACACATACAGTCAGTAACATACAGACACACACATACAGTTAGTAACATAGAGACACACAGGAAGCTGTCGGTGCACACACCTACCCCTTGTGCTCCACTGGATAAAACAAAAGGGAAAAAATGATCCCAGCAGCGAGGGCACCATTTGGGAACAACAGTACCCGGACGCCAGGTCTAATTTCAGTCAAATCTGCCATGGGCTCTAGCCCCAGGTCTTTTGGAGACCTAGCAACGCCCCTGCCCTGCACCCAGTGCGGTCCGCCTCCCCCCCCCCCCCCCTGCTGCAATTTCCTCTCTCTCCCTTGCGTGCAGGCTCCCCTTTTAAAAAGACATCCTAGGCCGGCATCTACCTCGCCTACAGGTGGCGCTTGCCCTGGTGGAATGGAAGGTTTTAGTTATGAAGAAAGTTTTGAAAAGTTCAATTTGTACATGCTAGAGAAACAGCGGCCTGGAGAGGATATGATATATATATATATATATATATATATATATATATGTACAGGGCCCATGCAAAGGGCTTTCTAAAGACCTGTTAAGTAACAGAATAGTAGAAAGAACAAGTGGTCACCTGCTAAGACTTGAAGAAAGGAGATTTAGTCTACGACAGCGGAAGGGATTTTTTTACAGTAAGGACAATTAAGATATGGAATTCACTGCCTGAAAAGGTGGTTCTAGCAAATACGTTAGATGCCTTTAAAAGCGGCCTGGATAGTCTTTAATGAGCCGGAGCATAGAGGGCTATGTATATTAGTATAGGCATTAATATTTATTTAGCGCTTGTTGATCCAAGGAGAAATCTGATTGCCATTTGGATTTAAGATGGAATTTTTTTTCCCCACTGAAAGCAGAATTCGCTATTGCAGAAAGGAGTTTCCTTCTTTTTGATCAACTGCGGTAAACAAGGAATAGGAAAAGGGTTGGGCTTAACGGACGCAAGTTTTTTTTCAACCTAAGCTACTAGTGATTCTTTTTCTTTTATTCAAATTTTACTTCTGCAAAACAGCCGAAACCAAGGCAGTAAAGTAATGATTACACATGTGAAATCAAAGCTACATTTTTAATGTTTGGATGTGTTTATGTTTTGAATATATCTATAATTCACGTGACAAAATATAACAACAGATTAAATATTTTCTTAAATGTGATTTTATGGATAAGATATAAACTTAGATCTACTTAGGGACAAACAAAAACCCAATCATTAAATCTGTATGGTACAGATTTCTTTTAAATCTCCCTTTCTAGAAAAGGTATTGAGAAAGTGATACTACCATCTATCAGCCATCACTTTGCAAGAACAATTATTGAAAACAGAGACTTTATGGATTTTTACGTTGAATACAAGCTTTAAATGATGACAATTTCTGGAAATGCTTTATTAGCACTAGATGATGAGTGGCTGTGCCTGAGCATTTTTCTTTTGCTGTTTTTTTTTGTATTTTTGCCCTTATTTTGGTGTTAACCAATAAAATGTCGTTTATATCTCTAATAAGTTTGATATATCTGAAGTTGCTTTTTAAAAAAAATATAATATATGTTTAATTTGGATGAATGTGTCTTTGTCCAACAATATAGTGTAATATTTCTGTTCTTGAAAAACATTCAATAATTTCTACTCACAGTGAAAATTGCTGTTTGGTTTATGAGCCTGGTGGGCTTAGTGCGCAGCAACCATTTACCACAAAGGTGATGCCACCAGGTTTGTTTAGCTTCCTGGCATGTACCTGTAACTGCAACAACATGCATTCAAACCATGAAAGGGAGGATTTAGACATACCAAGCAGCAGGGGCGTTCTTTGGTCAACAAATGATCGGGGCCTAGAGCCCAGATGAGCTCAGTCGCACACAGTCTCACCCCGTCGCTCTTCCTCTCTTTCTAATGCACCCCGCCTCTCTCTCTTTCACTCTTTCTTTAAACTGATAAGTGGATTATCACTCTCTACGTCATATAATTCCAGAACTCACTCGATTCTCTGTCGAGAATACGATATAGAACACAATGTGGCAACACAGCATCTGGCCTAGTTAAAAGGCAACAGGTTGCCAAACAGTGTGACTTTCAAAATTGCATAAAAATGCATTATAATTGACATATTGTGATCCAACAAACAAGGAAAAGGGTTCCTGAAGAGAGTATCTGCCTTTGGGAGTCCTTTTCCTCCTTTGTTGGATCACAATATGTAAGTAATAATACATTTTCATGCAATTTTGAAAGCCACAGTGTTTGTCAATCTGTTGAGTTTAACTAGACCGGATGCTCTATTGCCGCGTTGTGTCTATAGAGCCTCAAATGTCTAGTTGTCTTTCACAAGCTTGCATTTTACTATGCTATTTGGGAATATTATTGTTCACTACCATTTTAGTTTGAAATATTTAATAAAAGAGTCTAATTTGCTAATTATGGAGATTCAGTGGTCACAAACCGTCATAACTAGGCCTTAATATCCAAGGCTCCAGCATGGTACCACAATGCTTGCAGATGTTATGTGATGTTGGCATTTAATCTTACGCCTCTTCATCTGCATAATATCTTTCTTTGCCATCGCTCAGAAAAATTATTTGGCTATTCTATTGTATAGATATTATGGAATGTAAAGCTTGATCTTTTGAATAATGTCCTTGAAAGCATTAAAAATGGTATTTTAAAGCAACTGAAGAATTTTGGCTGTAAACCGGTTTCATAGGCAGATTACCCCTTTCAGATGAACCCAATCAAATAAAACTGAACTTTTTTATTATTGAATGTAGTGAAAATGAATGGTATGTGTTGTGTTATTTTTTTTAACAGTTTTATTTTGTTAGCTTTGGTTAAGTGAGGGAATATGCTGATTTAAAGTTATGCTATAGAATTTTGTGTTATTAATACAAGTGGATGCCATACATACATATATACATACATACATACATACATACATACATATACCTCAAAGGGCTTTAATCATAGAATACGGAATTGCAAGGATTTTCCAGCTTAAAGGGACTGTATCACCTAAACCCATACTTCCCAACATGTTCAGGTAATACAGTCCAATGAAAAGGGGAAAGTAGTTGACAACCAGAATTCAGGCCAAAATAGTTGATTTGGAAAAATAGGCAAATTGGAGAATTGTTTGGAGCTGATCTATTTTCGACAGATTGTTTACTACTAAGCCTTAATGAATCGCTATCCTCCCGAACATAAGCCCCTGCTAATAATGAATATTGCTATTTTCCTCCTCCATTAATTGGATTAATTGTTTATATCTTGTACTTATTTATGACCCATAACACACTGGTTATAATAGTATGATTTTAATACCTACTAACATTTATGTGCGGAGACTGTTTCATTCTTGCTCTAGCTTTCCTATCCTGACATGACTCATTGAAGGATAATATAACAGGCTTTTTCTCCCCTGCAAGATATTGGACATTTCCTTTTAAATGTATTTCTATGAAAAAAAAACCCTAAAGATCAATTTGTCATCAGCATCCTGGTACCTTATTTCGGAACAATCCAGAAGTTGCACTTGATTAATTTGTGCTCCTCAGTTCTGGGAAGTGTAGATAAAAGACAAATGAAAGAACAGGAAATTGATTAGGCATTATATCCATGTCATTAAATTAGCCTTGACTAACAGACTACTAGACTACTTATAGATACAGATATATAGATATATCCACACATACGCACATACACATGTTTATACATATATATATATTTACATAAATATTTATATACACACACAATTATAAATAGTAAAATATGTTTTATTTTGCTTATATATATATATATATATATATATATATATATATATATATACACATATATATATATATATATTCATACACATAGACAAATATATATCCACACATACGCACATATATATATATATATATATATATATAGATAAATATTTATTTATGCACACATAATTATAAAATATGTTTTATTTTGATTTATATTATATATATATATATTGGGATGACCATTTCATCTTAACTTTACATTGTACAGAACCACAGTTGTTGACCTTCTCCTGGTAGGAGAGCTCAGCTGCCCATCGATAATGTATAGTAAATGATTTAAACAAATCTCACCTTTTTATCAATGCATTATGCAGGGCCAACTCAGTCCCTGTTGCAGGAGAAACTCCCCAGGCTTGGCCCTGCAAAATGTATATTTCTATGGGCGAGATAACGTGTTCATCTCAGTTTGGCTCACTTTTAGTAAATGAACCACTCTATCATCTACCATCTATACCCATCTATTAACCTTGCTAAGAGCCAAGTCAAAGCATGTCTAAAAAAATCATATAGACAATAGCTGAACCACAAGCTTTTACAAATCAATGTCCAGTAAAGCCTGGACAGTTTCCTCTGTGATTGGCTCTCTTTTTAACGTACAGCTAATGACATGCTTACAAGGAGGTACTTACTACCTTTAGTATCTGGTGACAGGCTATACTCAATATGTCTCTGTTATCTCTGTACTTAGCAACAACAGGCCACCAGATGGCGCTCATACATATTTATTTATAAAGTGTTAATAAATAATGCATTGTACTACTAACTAAAGAGATAATAAACAGTACATCCAAACAACATTTACAACGACAAAGTGAAGAATCTAAATATATTCCAGGCAATTAAGTGAAAATTAAGCATTAGCAGTCAATACAGCTGGCATTTTGAGTTATGGTAACAAGAGACAGAATGTTTAATTTTTAAAATCTTCATTTTCTTTTTTAGGAATCCAGGTTTTTGAAGCTTTGAGGCAACCCAAACTCTTCCTTTTGAAATGTGCAGGATGTAGACCTGTGGTTATAGGAGTTGTTCATTTCAGGATTGAGGACACTCCTCAGATAATTAAAAAAAAAAATAATAATATTGTGCAGAAATATATGTGGCTGCAGATATAAGATGTATGATATAAATCAACAGATAAAAGCATGGACAAAAAAACTACAAAACTCGAACACCCATGCAAAGCGAGTAAAGACAAAGAGCTAAAACTAATGATAAAAATGCACGATGGGTTCCAAACAGGCAGGAAAATAATATTATTAATATTGCTTATTAAATAAGGATTCAACCCTGTATAACATATTTTCATGAGACAGAAGGGAACTTTCAGCTTATTGACGTCCCTCCCATTCACTCTGGAGTCTATTCACTAATGTCCAAGATTGGAAGTTTAGATAAGTTTAGCGCTAATCTCGAACTCCAACCTCAGACAGATTTGCCATGGGATGGCTCAACTCGACCTTACAAAAGGGTATTCCGTAACCACTTTGGCAAAACTGAGATAAGGTGAAGCCAGCTGGAATGGAGGGGAACCGGATTAAACTCGCTCCCATTTATTTCGATGGTAGAAGGGAAAAAAATGGTTTTCATGCTAAGTTCAACTGTTGAGAATAAAAAAAAAAAAAAAAAATACCCCCCTAAGCAACCAGGTCTGGGGCCCACGCAATGGCCCAATAGACACCTAATACATATGGGAGACCAGGACAAGTGTCCCTAACCCCTTCTTATCATAATGGGTCCGATGCTGCCCATTGGATCCTGGACAAATGGGGGTCCAGGGCAAGTAGCGAATTATAAACAGTGCCAGCAGCTGCCCAATTGCTCCTGGCACTGGATACACATATGGGGGCACTGCCTTCATCTGGTCTGAGAGCTGTACATAAGGCTCCTGGCCCATAATATACATGCCTAAATGGCTTCCAGACCCATGAAAATGAATAAAGTCAAGGGCTGCCCAAGGGTCCCTGGCCCGGGTTATTAACCCCTCACTCCCCAATAATGTACCTGTGTTTGGAAGATGCCCCAACAGGCCCATGGATTCGCTAAAATAATAAAATAAATACATTAAACCCTACTAACTCCCACCACCTCAGGTAGGGGGATGAATTAATAAAAATTAACCTGTAAAAAAAACACCCTTTGAGTCTCTTTAGGGTGGGCAGTGAAAATCAATACCCACCCCATGGCACACAAAGGGTACACCTAGGGAAGGAAAATATACCTGTAATAAAGTGCCTCGACTATCACCAGCATAGTCAGATCCTCAGCTGTGGTCCAGGGAAAGGGACCATCCAAAAAATCAATCTTATCCTAGCCAGTCAGATCAATATCATTTTTGCCATTCGAAATGTCAGCCCTGGCAGAGAGGGGTTTTTCACAGGCTCCATTAATTTATGGGTGGCTGGAAGACACTTGCCCTGGCCCCCATTTATGTATTTTGGTGCAACATGGGGCATAGAGCAATGTTGGTTTGTGTGGCACAATTGTTTTAGGTGCATATCAGTAGTACTTGTTGTTGGAAGTGGCCATTGGTGGCACATTCAGTGTTAGAGAGAATGAAGTTTGCATGCGTCTGGGTGTGTGGACAATGCGCCATAATCCTGAAATCATGTATAGTGTCAATGCAATGTTAGGATGTTTCATATTAAACTATGGAGTCTAAGAGCAATCTCACGTCTGTATTATGCAGTAAGGATGGTAAGATGGGGGTAAGATGGGGCCATATATTGAAGCTTGCCCTAAGTCCCATTAACATTAAAGACACTGACCTGTCCTGTCTCAGCTACTGTGAGTGCTATCCCAGCTGTTGCCTGGTCCAATCTCAGCTACCGCTGGACTCACCTACTGCCTGGTCTCAGTTACTGTCTGTTCTCACCTTGAGTTACCAGCAAATACCAGGTGTTAATCCCTGGTCCCCTGCACTTCTAGCGCACTACACGAATATTACCATCTCCCTCTCTGCTTTGAGCACTGCTAATGCAGTCCACACATCCTAATCAGAATATATACCTCTCTCCCCTGACTTTTACCACCAACGCCAACATACTAACATACTGTACCACCCATTAAATCATCCCGTCATTTTACTTTATTACTTCAGCTGAATATATCAGACATTACATCCTCTCATTTGTTTCATAACATTGTCCACCTTCATTCCCTGATATGCGGCATACAGGGACAACTCTCTTTATCATCCCAACCTGTGATAAAGTCAAAATAGTGTAAAAAAAAACGCGTCAGGTCTCCCAGAGAGAGAACCCTACACTACCTTGCAAAGCTCTTGTAAACTCAATCCAAATGCTGTTTTAGATGCCATACCATTTATAGATATTGTTTGTACAATTAAACATTTGAACTCTAATAAAGTTTTCATGATATTCATTTAGCGCTCACTTCAATACACCTTATAGACCCCACAGCATTCCTTGGCACCTCAATGACATCCTCTCCTGGGTCGTGATATACAGCATTTCTATTTAAAATGTCTACACTTGGTGAAATCTCTAAATTAAACATTCATTTTGTGCTACATTTGAATGCAAAATGTGTCTTACAGAAGTAATACACAATTGCTTATGTACCTACTTTAACATTTATTTAAAATAGACCAATGTCAATGCCTATTCTCTACCCCAGATCACAGTTTTGTTGAAATAAAATCTTGTTTAAAGTTTACAGGAAATTGGGCATCCATTATAGCTAGAGATTGTGATGTCTTCTCCCAATGGAGCAGGCACTCAGTGTTCCGTTTGATGACCTAAGGACATGTGTCATTCTCAAATGCTAAGAGTAGGACATTTTAGTGTGCTTCTTCATAAGATGCCATTTGTTTACAATCCTACCCTGCCCTGCAGCTAACACAGCGCTAGTTTAATTACAGCTCATATAAAGAACCTTTATCTAAGGCCAAGGCTAATAATAACAAAATAAGGAGAACCACCGAAGTAGATTTTAGCTGGAAGCGATATATAAACTTACAAAATAACAACTTATGGTAGTAATAGGTCTTGAAATGTCACTGAATTGTATTGTGTTTTGTAACAATTAAGTTATGTATTTCAATCATCACACAAAAGATTCAAAGTACACTCATGATGAATGCATTTCAGAAAACAGCTGAACAATAATAAGAAGATAGAAGGTAACTTCATGCTCTCAGTTATGGGCAATGTTCTAAAAATGGTTTAAATTGCAGGGACATTTTTTTTATTGGTTCCATGGTGATTCTGCTACTTTGCTGGATACGCCATCCTAAATACATGCCCAAGCCATCAGATCTCGAGCACCATCATACTGCATTTAGTTTTATTATAGAGATCTATATTAGATATCTTATTTGGCCAGAAAATGCAACAGATATTTCACAAACACCCAAGCATTAACAGGATATGCTCTTGGGTCATATAGACATTGCTTATAAGACTCACGTATTCAAGGGGCACCCGACTGGCCATGATTGGTGCACTTGTAATGGAGTTGATACTCACTCATCACTTGAGTTTTACAGGCTCTGATGTTCAAGCTGGTTTGTTTTGTGTAGTTGTTCAGTATTTTCTTGCATGTTATCTGTGAAATAAAGGTCTTCTAACTGGGTTAATAAAGTCCACTGATTGCCTCTTGGTTTATCTGATGTGGTATGTTGCATAATCCAGTCAATGGCAACAAGACAAAGAATGGGAGAGAGGATACATCGCTGTCGAAACCCAGACTCTACTGGGAACCATTCAGAGAGTTTGACATCGAAGACTACCTTATTAATGTGACCCCCTTTCCAGGAATTCCATGAGACTGCAAGATATTCCGCAGGGTTTTCCATGCTAACTGTCAAAGGCTTTCTGAAAACAATAAAGTTGATTTATGGTGGAGGATCCCATTCCAGGTTCTGCTCTATATCGGTCAACACTTCATTTTATGAATCCTTGTTGTTCTTGTCTTAGTTTCAATAACTTTATTAATTATGTCCAACTGGACTCTGCCAATACTTTAGATACCATAGAAAGCAGTGTGATGGTTCACCAATTATCACAGAATTGGTTATTATCTTTATTGGGGAGCTTTACAATCAGCTCTTTGGCCCAGTCCTCAGGAATGGTATTATTGTCCCAGATATTTCTAAAGAGCTCTGAGAATACTTTTGTACGTGCTTGGGTTAGTCTTTATTATTGCACTAGTAAAATATATGTTTAATTGCACATTGTCACTTTCCACCTTTGGTGGGCGTGCCCCCTTTGAAAATCACATGTCTTTTGTTTGCCATAAAGGTGTCACGTGTGCACACATGGTTATGGCTTGACAAAGACCCGATAGGGTTGAAACGTTGCCACTGGATTGAGTGCTGTGTGATTCATTGTATTTTCTGGAGTTATTATATGGGATCTGTAGTGTCCTACACCATGGACTCTTTAACGAATGAGTACTGATAGAACTTATTTGCTTCCATCAGCCTTTAGTAACTCAGATTGATAGCGTCAATAACAGCGGCTTTTCTCTTTTTCAAAGTCTTTTTCAAGTATTAATGGCACTCCTGACTTCATATCCATTGGTGGGCTGCTGTTAATGTTAACAATAATATTTTTTGGTGTAGAATTTGCAGGATTGTCTAGTTTTAGATGGTTTAGAATTTCACGAAACTGTTGTGTCCATCTCTCTTCTTGTTTTTGCTCGGTAGTAAGGATATTACCACCTTTCTCTAGGACCATAGTAGATTGGTTATTGTTCTTATCATAGAGTTGCTTAGTGATCTTGGCCTCATGTGCCAACTCATCGACGAAGGACCTCTGTCTCCGTGAGGGCTTCTTCTCACCTCCTTGCCCTTGCTCTTATAGGCTTTTTTGATCAGTTCTTGGAGCCTTGCTGACTTAGTGGCCAATAGTTTCAATACCCAATGATTCATTTTAAAAGATGGTTAGACTGGAGGGTTCTTCACCATCTGTGATAAGTGGCTCTGGTGTGATCTGATTGTGGACTGCCATCAGTCTCTTCTATTCATTATTTAAGATGGAGGGTCACACTAATTCACTAATAATTGTTGTATCTAGGAAGGGAAAACATGAAACTATAAGTAAACACTTCTCTTACAGCAGTCATTATCTCTCCTCCAACTCTAACCCGTTCATAACACAAAAGAGAAGGGCCGCATGTTTAGAGACAAAAAAAATTAGTACTAAAAATTGTACTATTAAAGTGGCACTAACATTTTTTTAAAACTTTGCTGAGTGACAGCCATGCAGGTTTCACAGTGAAACATGACAGCTCTGAGGGAGAGGATTAGAGGACATGTATCTGAAAAATACAAGCCGTTGTGTCCCCCAAGAAGGGTCACTACCTTTTCGACTTTTGCATCTATAGCAGAAACAAAAGGGGAAAAATAAAAGGTTTAGTGGCTCTTTAAACATCACAACCCTAGCCACATATAAAATACTCTTTAAAGAGTATGCTTGAAGATCTTCCACATTCTGAAACGCTGGTATTCGGCACAAAAAGAAAGAAGAAACAGAAATGGTGTAATACGTTAGAAACGGTGTGAATTTAAAACAGTATACAATAGACGGTTAGTTATTACAACTGATCATTAGACATCAGTTATGTTATTAAGAACCCTTTTTAGCAACTGGCTCAATTAAAAATGATATGGTAACGGTGGCGAGGAGGTGGGGGCACATGGAATAAATCACTTCCTTTGAGATTAAGGTCAATAGAAGACTTCCTCCTCTGGGAAAGACTATACAGCTGCAGTTTTCTCTTTGCGGGTAGCAGGTGAGGATGAGTCTGGAAAATATGAATCAATATGAAAACAGACCATTCATACATCTGTAGCAGGAGCAGTAGAGAATCAAAGGTCTTCAGAGGCAGACAAGTGGAAATACAATGGAACGCTACAGCTGCACATCTCCTGGTTGGATGTAAGGGAGCTAATGTGGGCAAGCAAGTTTTGGTAGCATAATCACCATATTACGTTTTCAGCTTTTATATAATGTTTTAAACAGTAAATAAAAACACAACTTTTACCTTCAAGCCTAAATATTAAATCTTAATTCCAATTACAAAGACTGTGCTACCTTGCAAAAGAGGAACACCGGGATCCACGTGAGAAAGGGACTTTCTTCAAATGCCATTCAATTTACGATCATTGTTAATTATTTATTGAATATTTATATTAAATCAGTGATCAGATTACAAGAACAGAGAAGCAGAGGCCTTATTAGGGTCTTTACAGACCCCCGTGGTTCTCCTGAAAATGCCTGGGGGGAAGGGGGGGGGGGGGTGCTCAAACCAGGAGGTTGTTTCAATGTATTTGACAGCACACAACATGAGCATTCAAATGTGGCCCGACCGCTGTTTCTGTACTACAGTTACCATAATTCCCTGCCATTCCAGAAAAGCTGGTGGGGAATTATGGTCATTGGGAAGTACAAGACACTGACTTTTTTTTTAATGAACATTGCCATTAAATTTCTAATAGTGTGATTATACTGGTCAAAAATAGATTTGATTGACTCTATCTCTGAAGATTTTGGCAACAATACAACCAATATAAACCTGTCATTCATTATAATACCTACAATCATCTTTTCCCATACAATATGTATCTCATTGTATATCCTAGCTTTACCAAAAGACTCAATGAGAATATTATACTGCTGAATTTTTAATAACCACTGTAAAATGCTGGCACACCAAATTGTTATGAAATGTTCCACTACAAACATGCAAATCATGGATTACTAAAACATGGTTCCATTGATCGCCATAAATACATGATCAGATTGAATTTTCTGTTTCCCATAGGAGTCAATATTTGTACATTGACCTTCTGAAGTGCATTTGCTTTATATGTAAAGCTGGAATCAGTGCAACCAGCGAACAAATGCAAACAGCAGCTACAGATAGCAAGGTAGATGGACTGATAGATAGACATGGACAGACAAACAGACAGATATAGGACAAATTCTGCCCTCCGCCCATTCCGTTTCCACGACTTTATATTTAATTTTGATCTGTACAGTCTTAATTACATTGAGTCATTGCGTTGCCATAAAAGGTAGATGGTGGCCCCATCATACAGGCTGAGAAACGTAGTCAGTTCTGAAGACAGATTGTCCAGAGCTTTGGCAACCCTAGTTATAGGTACCCAATTGAAGCAATTAATTTGCATATTAAGTCACATGGTGGTGTCGTTAACAGGACACACCACAAGCACATCAAAACACATTTAATTCATAACATAAATTTGAAACTCATTTTAAATTTCATGTTGGGTGACTTGGTGTTACATAATGTGTCTCCTTCCCAGTGTGCTTTGTAAGCACTCATGTAATGCTGGCTTCCTGTTTCTTGCACAATAGAGAACCGCACTGTTAAAAGTAAATTTAAAGAAAATGACCAGCCTTTTTATTTATTTTGTCAAAACTTCCTGTCTCCTAAAAACTCAGGATACGTTTTTACTGAGTTACTGCATTGTAGTTATTACATCTTCCCAAGACCTTCCTTCCTGTGTTACATTACCGCACGCAGAATGGTTTGAAATTAAATGGACACTATCTACCAAAACATTGTTATAAATTGAAGTTACTCATCTCAAACTCTGTTGACACTATGGGGCATAAGTCTAGAAGGAATGGGAAGCCCCCGCAGCAGCAGAAACCTGACCTAGGAACCTTGCTAACCAGGCCTGTTAGGCCATAAATACACACTCCCGATCATACACTGTGATGCCGGAGTGACTGCTGACAAATGCCTTTAGGGCCAGAAAGGGGCAGTGGGCCCCACAAGAGGCCCCGCGACATGTTGTGATAATGGTCTGTACTTTAGAAGAAAAAATTACCCTTCTATCATTCAGTCAGGTGGATCACAAATTTTTTTTGTTAATTTGCATATCAAGCCACGGGTGATGTCATAAACAGGAGACATCACATATATCTTTAAATCATATGTTTTGTTTGCTTTATGCATTTATTTCTCTTGTTTTATGCAAGCTAGCACAACATACAGATTACCGGTTAAGTTTTTGTATTCTCAACATTCACAGTATAACCAAAATTGCTGTTGACATAGTCTCTTTGACTGGTGCCCAAATGTTGCTTTGACCGGTGCCCAAACCAATCCAGGTTACTTCTTTTAGATATAGTTGACTCAGTTGGAACACTGATCAATTTCAAACAATATGTTGCAAATATTTAATGTTGAAATATTCCATAACTATTAGACTGTAAGCCCATTTGGACAGGTCACCTTTTGTTCAATATGGTCTACTTAGATACACTACCAATTGTTTGTATGTTTTGTTCACCCCCATTGAATAACTCTGTGAAATATGATGACCCTTTATATAAGCAAAACATTAATAATTATAAATGTACATTTTATCTGTTTCTATAAATGACAAACTGGGAGCAGCATATTTATTGCACCATGAAGAAATTAAGTTTACTCTATGTGTAATATTGTCTAGTACCTATTATTTTATAAAGACCCTTACAGTTTGCTCGTCATGGTAGAAAAAAAGGCAAAATGGCAAAAAAAAGCAATAAAGTCTCATCTAAATTTAATGTGATGATAGCCAGCCATTAAAGCTGTATAGACGCATCATTACCTCAAAGTGAGTTAAAAGGACAAGTCTCCTTGCATGAAATTGATTCTATTGATTTGTATCCTCGATGTTTTTGTATCCAGTGTGCAGGTTTAACATCATGGCTATGGGGGGAGATAAGTGTGCACTTATAGGGCCATATTCTATTACCTGTGAAAGGTTTGTCATTGACTTTATCTCTAAATTACCCGCGTAGTGGGAAGTATCCATGCCACATTATTTATAGGAATGATGTGCGCCCCACATTTTTTTTATTGCAAAATATAAATTACATGATGCACCAAGGCAGATTCTGCATAGAAATTATAAAAGAGAAGGGACTTAATTAAGTCGTCTGATTCCTATATTATATAGGATTTATGAAGACCTAATTTAACAAGTAAATAATCTGAATGGAGTCAAGGTATTGAATAATTGAATAATGCAGTGATATATGCAGGGCTGGCCTTAAGTGTTCTGGCCCCCTGTGCGGGCCACCCCCGTGGTGCCCCCCTTCCTCTCTACCCTCATGTCTGTCTGTCTCCTCTCCATCCTCATGCCTGTCACTTTCCTCTGCCTCCATGTATGTCTCTATCCCTTCCTATGTTTGTCCTTTTCCTCTTCCTTGCCATGTTTGTCTCTCTCCCAATCCCCATTTTATTTCTCTCTCCCTTCCCATGTATGTCTCTCCTCTCCTCACACCCCATGTCTGTCTGTCTCTCATCCTCCCCCCATATCTGTTATCTCTCCTCCCCCTCATTTTGATTATCTCTCCTTCCCCTCCCCATATCTCTTTCCCTCTCCTTCCCCTCCCCATATCTCTTATCTCTCCTACCCCAAATCTTTTCCCCTTGCCTTCCCCTCCTCATATCTCTTTCCCTCGCCTTCCCCTCCCCATATCTCTTTGCCTCTCCCCATATCTGCTCTCTCTCCCCCTCCTCCCCATATCTTTTCTCTCTCCCCCTCCTCCCCTATCTCTGTTCTCTCTCCCCCTCCTCCCCATCTATGTTCTCTCTCCCCTCCCCATCTCTATTCTATCTCCCCCTCCCCATCTCTGTTCTCTCTCCCCCTACCCCCTCCATTCTCTCCTCCTCCTCCTCTGTTCTCCCTCCCCCTCCCATTCCTACTTGAAGTGCAGAGAAGCTGCGGGCAGCATAAGCTCTGTGTGTTAAACACACAGAGCTCAATAAGTGCTGCTCGCACTCCCCACAGATAATGCAGGGTATCCGAAATCCGATGCCTTGTGTCATCACTACACGAGGGGAGCGCGAGCAGCACTTACTGAGCAGCTTATGTCACCCATGGCTCCCCCGTGAAGCAGACGCCTCTACTTCACAGGATGGGGGCGGACCTTCACCTCTCACCCAGTGAGGTCCACCCCCTTACCCAAATCCTCCTGTGCAACCGTGCAGAGGGCTGGTGAGGGGAGATGTTCTGATCTCCCATGCCAGTGCCTCTACCACCCCCTGGTGTGTTGCTCCCTGTTTGGTCGCAAAGGCCGTCCCTGGATATATGTAGTAGTGGGAGTATGCACAGTCACAGTGGTGTATTTAAGGGGGAGTGTACACAGTCAAAATGGTACATTTTATATGGCAGATGCCGTACTCTGGGGGAGGACAAAATAACAGAAGCAGCACATGAAAAAGGAATGTTACTTTGTAATAACTACATCTAGTACCTGTTAGGACATCATTTTGTTTCCAGAGCCTGAATTATTTGCATCCTGAATATAACCAGGTATTTAGATCATTACTTAGGTTCCTGCCAATGTTTAGGTCACATATTTATGCACTTGTTCCATCTCTATCTATCTAATGTTTCTAGATTTTTGCTTCCACTGTATCCAGGCCAAACTGTGGCACTGTTACAGTCACAATCCATCACTAGGGTATCCAGAGCTTTCAGCCATCACGAATCCCAGTAAAGGCATTTAAATGCCTCATTAAGGTAAGTAATGGAAGACTGGTTGTCAGTATTGCATTGTCATTTCCCTGCAATTAACTTCCACTGGCAAATGAAATGATTAATAATTTAAGGAAGCCACTCACACTGTACACATTTTGAGGAGAAGTTGTTTCATTCTCCCCCTATGGATAGGGTGAGGAGAGGCTTATTAGATTATTAATTAAAGAGAGTTTGGCTGTAGTGTGATTCACCTGCTTTGGGGATTTGGGATGTAATGGTAAGGGGTGAAACTAAATGGACTGAAAACTGTTGTTTTAAACACTGTACAGTTTTATTTCACCACAGGAAAGCTTTCATTTGTGTATACACCAGTGTTGGGAGCTTGACACAAAGTAAAATTAAGAGATGATCCGTCTTAAAACGTAAAAACCTAAGGTTGTAGTTTTCGTGGAAGCTCTGTGGCCCAATATGCCACAGTAAGATATGTACAAAACACAAAGTGTAGACTGCTGCGCCTGTATGTAAACGGGTATGCAGCACTCGGGCACCGCTAGTGTCTCACTTCTAGCAAAATAAATACAATACAAAGAAAAACGTGACCAGTGCGCTTCAACCAACACTACAAACACTTATATTTACCCTTAGAACAAGTATGTATCTTGCAGTGTTGTACAAAGGGAATATGAAAAATAAAAGAATAAAACACACAATAGTGTAATATATCAAAGAAAAAGTGAAATAAAGTGAATGAATTGTGCCAAGTGGCCACTCACATTCGTCTGAGCAACTACTTGCTCAGGGATATCAGCATAAGGGAGCCCAGGGAAAGGGTTAATGATGTTCCGTCACTTCATCCATGAAGACTCCACAAAACACATGAGGAAGAAGGAAGGCAAGGATATTAATGAACACTGTTTAATATGTAATACAAATAAAACATAGAATTCTTACAGTTAAAATCTGAAGAGTCCTCAATTTCATTAAAAGCAGTAAAAATGGTAAAAATCCTTGAAAAAGAGTCCAGTGTTGCACATCCCTTGTTTCCTATAGCACACAACGCGTTTCTCCTCTTTGGTGAGGCTTTTTCAAGTGTCTTTGTACAGTAAGATATGTATTATGCAAGCTGGGCCACAAGGTGATGTCATAAACTGGAGACAGCACAGACACATTTAAACATGTTTCACCTAATACAATAGCTCTACAATGATACAAACACAATAAGGTCTACTCAATAAAAAGAACATTGCAGGCAACTGCAACCTTAGGCCAGTGTAGCCAAGTTAGAAACAAAATTCCAATACAGCTGAATGGGAGAATTTTTCCAACACGGCTACTTTGGCCTTGGGTTTGAAATTCCCATCTCAATTCTCTCTTCCTTGAGTAGACCCAGTAGTGTATTTTCCACAAGGCAAACAAGGCACTCGCCTAGGGCGGCACTTTGCCAGAGGGTGTTAAAGAACACTTCTGGTGCTTCAAACATTTTCGCTCCCTCCTCCACCGTTCAGCAAGCTTTAGCTCCTTCCAATTAATCAGGGTTATGGGGGCATGTAATGGACGTGGTGGTGGTATGAAATGAGGGGGATGGTGTCATGTAATGGGTTATTGGGCATTTCATGTGTGTGCATTGTGGGGGATGGGGCATGTCGTGGGTGTTCAACGTGGGTGATGGGGCATGTCGTAGGTATACAACGTGGGAGGGGGGGGGGGGTGCCTGAATTTTAACCGCCTAGGGCAACACAAAACCAAGATACA
The DNA here is from genome assembly GCA_036172795.1 of Pelodytes ibericus. NCBI lineage: Eukaryota > Metazoa > Chordata > Amphibia > Anura > Pelodytidae > Pelodytes > Pelodytes ibericus. The sequence continues at coordinate 204,290,004 of CM069859.1, forward strand.
CCACAGAGTAGACCCATAAGCCTATTTAGCACATGCGTAAATTCCTTTGCTATGTTAACCTCTACCACTTCCACTGGAAGACTATTCCATGCACCCATTACCCTCTCAGTAAAGTAATACTTCCTGATATTACTTTTAATATTTACTATATTGTCGTCCATGTAATGTCAGCTGAGGAACTGTAAGCAGCAGATGAAAAACATATCTTCTTCCAACCCAAGAAGCATAGGTATGATTGACAACACAGCTGCCTAATAGGGTCTAAATGATTTTTTTAAGCTCATTTCATACCCATTTTCCTTGCTTATTATGGGAAGAAGGACTAATGAGATTTCTAGCTATGCCTGGCTACACCGTGCACGGGTGTACTACTGACATCTGTATAACTACACCAGGTTCATCTCCCTCTCCTCTCCAACCAGCTTCTAATCCTCGTGATTGTATATTATTTTGCTAATTTCTTTTTATTGCAATCCTTGCAAAAGCCTGATGTATTTCCCATAATAGCCTTAGTGCAGCTTGTTCAGCCATAAGGGCCTTTTTTCCCCGTTTTTGACTCCCCGTGTAATGCCACTTATTGCACATTGAACTGCATGACAAATGTTACATAAATTAAATATCACTTTATCTAATTGTACATTGTGTAAAATGATATTCTGAATATCATTTGATTTGGAAGATGTACGTGCTTTTCCAAATAGACACTTGTAAAATACTCAGGAGACTTACTAATTACACATAAATTAGATTTGTCTTGAAATATTAATATAAATTCGCATTGCCCGCTGCAAGGGAAACACAGAAAATGCAAAATCTAAAACTTACAATTTGTTCTTCTTTGTCAACAGGGCTCCTGTTAATTTTGTGAAAATACTGTATTTTGCAAAGCAGCTTTGTAGAACGTTAATGGACCAAAAGAGGCTACTGCAAAATCCTGTTACTTTTCTTTCAATGAGAAGGGTGGAATTTGCATATCATTTGCATATCAAGGCAAAAAGTGATGTCATGAACACGAGACACCAAACTACATTAAAAAGACATAGGGGTCAATTCAATGACCTGAGTTAATTTAGCTCATGACATTGAATACCATAGACTGCAACAGAGAAATCTGCATTAAAAACCAGCAATTACGTGATATTTTACATCATTGAATCTCTCCCATCTCTCTTAATTTGTGCATTTGTTTATTTGTTTACTGTCTTCATCTGCAGCATAATTATGCTTTAAAGGAGACAGAGACCCTATAATAGCTGAGTTGGAACCATAGCCAAGTTAGAGACTTTTTAAGCTCAGCTATTACTGCCTGACCTTTGCTGTTCACTTGCATTTCACCGCTGTTCATTTTGTTTTAATGAAGAGACCCATTTGGGTGTTCATTGGTTAATTCAAAACAGCGGACCCGTTTGTGGCATTTGCCTAGGGTACAAGAATATTTGGTGTTGGAATAAAGTTCATTTTAATTCTCAGCCACGTTTAAATGAATGATTTCCACATGCAAGGTAATATCAAACCGTGAATGAAAAACAATTGCACTGATATCGCTCTGCAAAGTCAAAGTGACAGCAGAGAAGGCTGAATCCTAGCGCGGCAGACAAAGTAATCAGGAACTAAATGGAAAACATATCAACCAATGGGCCAGCAAGAGGATGTAACCAATGTAATGGAAACACTTTAGACTTGGTGCAATGTAGACCGTCACGAAGATAGAGCTGAAAAAATGTTTTGATAGAACATCCTTTGTTTGAAGATGAATTTACACCATTGTTGTTATTTTAACACCCTCTAAATCACAAACACTGCACATAGATTGTCAGGTTATAGGCTAAGTGCAGTAGTGTTTCTTCCACAAGGCAGACAAGGGACTCGCCTAGGGCGGCACTTTGCCAGAAGTCTTAAAGCACACTTCTGGTGCTTCAAACATTTTCGCTCCCTCCCCCACCATTCAGCAAGCTTTATTTCCTTCCGATTAATTTGGCTGATGGGGCACGTAATGGATGTGGTGGGGGTATGTAATGTGGGTGATGGTAGCATGTAATGGGGTGATTGGGCATTTAATGTGTGTGCATAAAACCAAGATACACCACTGGGTAAGTGAGCTGCCACACATGACTTGTTCTGCATTTTATGGAAATGAATGAGGGAAGAGAGCAAACAAATAGCAGTCTCAGTAGTCTCAAAACAGAACTACAAGTCCAATCATGACCACTGACAAGACAATCCACTGACATCATTTCATTAAAGTCCCTTGAATGTTAGAAATGTGATATACACAGCGCCTATTTTGTGAAATCAAAGTGAACCGTTTACCAAATACAAAAAAAAAAAAAAAATTAAATTAAATAATTATTATTATAAACGTATACAAACCCAGCGATACACTGATTGAGGATATTGACAATGAAATATCTCAGTGGATTGGACAGATGAGTCGCATTGAGAAAATAAGCTGCTAGTCTTTATAAGAAAACAGTGGATCAAGCCACTGTAAAGGGAAACAGAATGGGAAGGTGAGTAGACAGCGCTTGGCAGTTAAACAGAGTAAGTGGAAATCAATATAAAAAACCAAAGATAGTAAATTAATATAAAATATATAAATTTAATAATATATTTATATATTTTATATTTATTTGTTTTTCATAATTAATCCATCAGGTTGCCATTCTGGTCATATAAAGTATAGATCGTTTTTTATTCTCTACACTAAAAATATTTCAGGTGTCGAATGCCTTTTAAATGTGGCCCTCTAGATGTTGCAGGACTACATTTCCCATACTCCTCTGCCAGCCTCTTAGCTGAAAGAGCATTGTGGGAGTAGTTTGTCAGCAACTGGAGGTAGGGATGCCATCCAGCTGGGTATTTTACCGGCTGGCTGGTAAAAAAAAATGGCTTAAGGCCAATGTTAAGTCTATGGAGGCAATAGCAAGGCCGGTATTTTTTGGAAGAAAAGGTGGCAACCCTAGCTGGAGGGCCGCAGGTTCCCCACCCCTGCTTTAATGGCAACCCATGTTTACTATAAAATGTAGACTTCTTGGAGAAAGGACCATTCCAAGTCTTGTATAAATACATCTAGATATATTGACACTGCCTCTCCCAAGAGTATTATTTCCCTTGAGATAACTAAAGTTTCAGTTTGTTGTCTTCCTTCATGAAAGACCCTCTGATTGTCATTCCCCCATCAACTATTTTGGAAGAAATCCATTGCTAACTTGATTGAATGGCACTCATGAATACTATCAGTTTAGACCATGGAGATTGTTACACACGTGCAAACAAAATACATTTAGAATTCTGCTTCATTAGCATTCATGGGGCAGAAAGTATGTTCTAGTTCGATACATAACTTTAGATGCAATATAAGTAGAACTTTATTGCCAACCAAGTGCTGCCAATATTCAATACAATTAAGGGTGGCATAGAAGGTGCTCAACTCAGTATTTTCTTGCTACCAGTGCGTGAACAGAGTGAGTAGATTAAGCAGCGGTAGCGCAATCCGCTCTTTGAGAGCTCTTATTAATCTGCTCTGTCTGTTTACACACTGGCAGCACCAACAGGCTGAGTTGAGCACTGGGAAAAAAAAAATTCTCTCCTTTCTTGAAAATGTAAATCCCGATTATAGACCACACCCCTAATTTAAAGAATTAAATTATTGGAAATTTGGGGCCTATAATCGGGACAATACAGTATTATTTAGTAGAGTGTGGGAAACTAGTCTGATCTTTATTGCAGCTCATTCCTTCTAATTTTTATTGTTTCTTTTTTGGATTCTTTTTTGGCACAATCCTGAATATCATTTGTAATATATTTCCTTGCCTTGGAAGAATGGTGAAAGGTAGATAGATTATAGACTGACTAGCGGTGAGATCAATATATGATATATTAGGTGTTCCTTTCCCTTGCTCCTCCTTTTGTTTGCTTGTCCTGGACTTTGCTTAGTGTTCTATTAATCAGAATAAAGTTCTCACTTATCACATACTATTTATTGTACCCGGCAGCATTACTGCTTTGAGGATTCTTTCATCCGTTTCCCTGACTCTTGAATGGAACTGCGCGTGGGATGCTGCTGGCCCCAGGAATGCATAGTGGTAAACTGCTCCATTTATAACAGACATTTTCATCAAATGCCTCAGGTAACGATATACCACCTACAAGCATAGGCTGTAGATCCTAACCCTACAATAAATCAATTTAAAAAAAATATATATAATAAGATGAAAAGACTTGGGTGAGAGGTGCATATTAAAAAATATGGTTTGAGCATGTGCCAAATAATTTATCACACAAATAAGCAGCTAGAAAGGGATTCAGGGGGCAATTGCCCCCAAGGCTGCTCTCTAAGTTGACTCTAAGGTGTGTTGCGGCTGGACTTTTCACTCTTCAGTACAGTAGTGCGTAGCCTGGGCAGCCATCTCTCTCAGTGGCTGGGATAAATAGGTCATCATAGAATGCTCCATGATAAGGTATGATCTGTATTTTAGCTAGTCACACAGGCACCTTTGTCATGCAGTTGCGTTAGAGTATAGTTCCCTGCTGTCTCCACTCCACAGCCTTTGACTCCCATCTGTGTTTCTGGATCTATGTTAGAGGAAGGTTGTATCATTCTTGTAAGTCTGACTTTTTAGATACACTAAGTATAACTACAGTTGTAACAAAGGTTAAAAAGTTCTCAGTGATTGTTTCTGAAAACGCACTATAGGGTAGAATCTCTGCATCTTTTAGTAAACATGCCCCATTACTGTAGGATTGTTTTTATTCAATTTGTTCTCCTACCCCCAAGGTGATCCTTGCCCACAAGAGAGAGCAAGAACAAAATAGAGAAAGAAATCAAGGAATAAAGAAATAGCAATGAAATAATGAGTTAAGTGTTCTTCTAAAGGCAGCATTGGCAGAAAATGAATAAACAAATCTCTACGAGCATGAAAGCAAATTTACTATGCACCCATTCATACGTTTCTTCAAGGCAATGACACTTTGAACACTTGCCCAGTTATTTCAGACTGCCTGCCCAAACCTCACTGCTTGCCTGATTATGATACAGTGATACATTCAGATTCTCCATCACGCAAATCATTTTAAATAATACTTTGTGTTGTCATTTTAAAAAATGACAACATGACTGTTGATGGTTGTGCAATAACTAGTGATGTGATGCCAACCTATAGCTGGCCTGGCATCACTGGCATTGTTACACCAAAAGAGCTGTTATGTATAAAATTATATATGAGAATATATGTGTGTATGTATACATGATCATTCCCTAACTTTTATTGGGGTTACTAAGTAGTGTATGTGATATGTGTATTTGATATTACATGATGTGTTCATTGATGTGGTAATTGCACAATGTATGCCGTAATAGCATGTTTTAATTAAACAATTACAATTATTTTTTTTTTTTAGTAATATAAATGCTATTATGGCATGTTTAAACTATTACCACGGCAATGAAAATTTTTATATATAGATCACATTAATATAATATTTTTAAAATAGTATTATTAATGTATCTTAATGTGTTTTTATATTTATTTAATTTATTTTTATTAAATATATTTTATATTAATATATTTCATTTCAGGAGGAATTCGGCTATTTTTGGAATAGCCAAAGTCCTCCTATTGGGTGTATCGGTGGGCTTTAGGCTTTTTCTGTAATAGTTGAGCTTCTCCCGAAATGGCACAGAATAAGCCAAAGTCCTCCTCAGCCCCCTGATGTAACATAGTCATTTAGGTTGAAAAAAGACATAGGTCCATCAAGTTTAACCCTTCTACAGATTGTTCCTGCATTTGATCCAAAAGAAGGCAAAAGTCCCTCAGGAAGCTATTTAGAATTCCTTCTTGACTCCAAAGGGCATTAATATTTCTCCTTGGATCAAGAATCTCTATTATTAATACTTATGTCCTGCTTTTCTAAAAAATAAAAACCCATCCAGACCATTTTTAAATGCATCTACTATCTATGATAGCACCACCTCTCTTGGCAGTGAGTTCCATAACTTTATTGTCCTTACTGTAAAGAATGCCTTCCTTTGCTGTCTATTAAATCTTTGCTCTTCCAGTCTCAGGGGGTGACCTCTTATTCTTTGTACATTTCTGTTAATGAACAGGTCCCTGGAGAGCTCCTTATATTGGCCCTGCACATATTTATATAATGTTATCATATCCCCTCTGAGATGCCTTTTTTCTAACTTATATAAATGTAACTATTTTTTAGTCCCTCTTCATAATGAAAATCCTCCAATCCATTGTCATATAGGAAAGCTTTATTTGCACAAAGGAGACTTCATTCACGTAATTTACAGCAGTGATGGCATTATATCAATGTCTAAAATCGATGGTGTAAACATATAGGGACAGTAACAATTTTCTGGCTACGATGGAAGCTCTGATTTTCTAATAGAAAACAAGAATAATGGATGAATTTCGTCCTAAGCAAATGTGTAAATGGATGAAATTCGGTTTGGACGAACCAAACTTTTTTTTTGTTTCGAATGTATTTAGATAAACTGAAAAGTAGGCGGCGCTGAGTTCTACTGTGATGTCACAGGGGACATAAGGAGTGGGACTTAATATAGTGACCACAATGAAATTATATTTATATGTAATTATAATTATAACTACAGGACAACTGTAATTTGTTGAGTGCTCAATTTCAGCTTTGAAGCACCATTTAGGTGCCTATTGCCGACAGCATTAATCTACAAAAACCCATCTATATGCCCATCTATATGCCCATCTATATGCCCCCTGACTAGGTCTCTCCTTTTGCTCTGGCTCAGCAGGGCCGGCTTCTCGCATTCTCTCTCACTTTGCAGCTAGACTGCTCCCGTTGTTCATCTGTGTGGAAGAGCAGATTACATGCTCTAGTATCACCGAAGACACTGCAATTCTCAATTTTGAATGCATCCTCCAAAGCATTTGCTATAAAATGACAATAGGAATTTTTATATATTTCATTATTGTTTTCTCTGCCTCGCACTGGCAGAATGAGCTAAAATGTTCTAATTTATATTACTTGAAGGGATCTTGTTTTTAATAATAATATATATATATATGTGCAGGATAAACAGCGCTACACTTTGCCTTTGCACTTTCGTATGTATTTTCATATGAAAAGGGCTCTTTCGTACGTTTGTCCGAATTCCAAATGTGAAGCTGAATGAAAAAATAGCCTCAGTTCTCCACCATGGGGAGGAACTAGAAGTCGATGGGAGGATATCAGCTATTGCAAAAAAATAGCTGATTAAATAAAATTAATAAATAAATAAATAAATAAATATTTATATAATATATATAATATATATATATATTTATATATATGTATATATTAAAATAAAACATAATACATGAAAATAAAAACAAATTAAATAAAATAAATCTAAAACCACTTTGAAATAAATTATTAGTAATGATAAAAAAATCATAAAAAAATGATATTACTGTTATATGTGTTATAATAATATATAATATAATAAAAACATTACAAAACAATTTTTCATTGGCATGGTAATATATTTAACATGCCATAATAGCATTTTTATTAATACAAATATGAATGTATTTTTTTAATAAAATTTGTTAAATATCCAATTACAACATTAATGAACACATAATGTAATATAAAATACACATATCACGTACGCCACTTAGTAACCCCTATAAAAGTTAGGAAATACAATATATACATACATTATCATATATAATTGTATACATTGTCATAACAGCTCTTGTGGTTTATGATAACCAGTTGTGTATCTTGGTTTTATGCTGCCATAGGCAGACAAATTTGGGCACCCCTAGCCAAATTTGGGCATCCCCTAGCACACCCACGACATGCCCCATCACCCACGTTGCACACCCACGACATGCCCCATCACCCCATTACATGCCCCATCACCCACATGCACACACATTAAATGCCCCATCACACCCATTACATGCCATCACCCCATTAATTACACTTTACATGCCCCCATAACCCCCATTTCATGTCCAAATCACCCACATTACATGTCCCCATCACCTGATTACATGCCCCCAACACCCCCATTGCACACCTATCACATGCCCCCATCACCACCATTACATGCCCCATCACCCCATTACATACCCATCACATGCCACTATCACCCCATTACATGTAGAGTCGGACTGGCCAACCAGGATACCAGGAAAAATTTTGGTGGGCTGCCTGCCCTGGGGCCGCTGTGGCATGTGACAAAGAAAAAGAAATTCAGAGGCCGCCAAATTTATTTTCCTTTCAGACATTCGAAGGCGGTGGCAGCTTTAAGACATGCGGCGGGAGAGAGAGACACTAAAGGGGGAGAGAGAGACACTGAGGGGGAGTGAGAGAGAGACACTAAAGGGGGAGAGAGAGAGACACTGAAGGGGGAGAGTAAATGACAGACAAAGGGGAGAGTTGTCAGCAGCCAGGATACGGCCTTTTAACTTGTGAGCCAATCATAACAGGAGTGACCAGGTACACCATATATGGATATCCAGGAGGTGTACGTAGCGACCAATGAGAACCAGAGCTATGACCCCATCCATAGATGGGGTGGGAGCTTGGTCCAAGTGACCAGTAGGATAAGTACCTACTTGCCACTTGTGTATTTGTCTGGCAAGAGCTCCAAGTTGCAGGGCTTAACTTTTATTGAGCTAGCTGCTTAGGAAACAGTCTCACCGTGAGAGATACTCATGGGGTATGGGGCATAACGTAAGAACAAGGAGGAGCAGGGAACCATAAGTCCCTGCTCTCCGAGGGCAGAACAGGGGAAATAACAGTGTCTGGCCACAGGACATAATATAATCACACAAGGTAGCTTAAATCAATCATGAATACAGCAAGCTACCGTGACAAATAGGAGAGCGACCAATCCCCAGCCAAGCTACCACTGAGCTGTTTCGGAGCCTATTTGAATAGTACAATCGCTAAAATTCTGCTGGCTTCCCAAAAGTTTGCAGTCACAAAACAAGTATGTCTCTGGTAGTGAGGGTCTTTCAGAGGATTGTAACCTGAACCCAGGCCAGGGTTCATAGTCAGTATGGAGTTCGCTGACCCTCAGGCTCCTCCTGGAGCCCAGGACAAATAGCATTCTGTGACAGTATGTATATATGAATACTTGGAAATTCCCTAACTTTTATTGATGTTACTAAGTGGCGTATGTGATATGTGTATTTTATATTACATGATGTGTTCATTGACATTAAATTGTACTGTTTATGCCATAACATATTTGAATAAAAAATTACAATCATTATTTTTTTTAGTAATAAATATGCCATTATGACATGTTAAATGGACACTCCCACCCAAAAAAATGAAAATGTTTTAGTTTTTTTATTTTGTACTGCTGATTTCAGATATGTCTTTTGTTTTTCTTATGTGACTGTATTTAATAAAATATGTAACTAAACAAGTGAAATTTTGTGAAATATAGTGTTTTTGGGTGCCACCCCCCAGTGACTTTACAGCACTAGTATCTCACTTTGTTGCTGGGGACACAGAATGCAGTCTATAAGTCAGAATTCTGATCATAGGCTTGGACTGAATGGGAGGGTAATGTAACTTTTACATTACAAGGGGCAGAGTTATGATCCTGTTTGATCAGGTTAATCTCCTCTCTTTGTGTTGGAAGGCAGGTAAAAAAAATTATACAAAGCCACTTTAAAGGTAGGGTAATAAAAGAATATAGAAAATTGAGCAGACTAGATGGACCGAATGGTTTTTCTTCTTTATATATAATTCTTTATTGTTTTCAAAAGAGACATACAAATAAGCGTATACGTATATACACAAAAAATGCATACTACGGTAACAGAGAAAAAAGTAAAGGGCAGTGGGAGAAAGAGAAAAAAAAAGAGAGAGAAGAAAAAAAAAAAAAAAAAGGGTACGCACCGGGAGGGGACAGACAGGGCTGGGGAGTGAATCTCCGCAGATGGTGTTAAATCTTACATTGTTCAGGGCGCTGGATTCGGATGATACAGGTACAAACTATCTAATTTGTCCAGCCACTGACCGTAAAGACCAAACCTATGCTAACTGATCTGACCACGCCAACTCTCTCTCCATCCAAAGTTGGTGTCTCAATTGGTGCATAAGCTGATTCTTTTGAAAAGGAATACTTGATTTCCATATACTAATCCCGGTAATCCCTGCAAAGTGCTCAAAAGCACATCCCCACAGAGGTCTAATAGACAAACAACCCCACCACACATGCAGGTATGATCCCCCTCTCAGTCCGCATCTCCAACAGTTGTTTGGATAATCCTGATACGAATGGTTCTTCTATGTCGACATTTTCTATGTTTCTATGTTTCTAGTCCTGCCCACTATGATATACAGGAGCCAGTAAGAGAGCAGGGGAGTGTCTTATGACATCATCATGCAGGCTTTGTGAACAGTTGTAAATTGAGATTTTTGATGATGTTGCATCAAGGGAAATGTTCACAAAATGGAGCCAGGATATAAACACCTCATTTTATTTTTCCTTTCGAATACAATTAATTCAATCATATAATAAAAAAAACCCAGTGGCATATGAGTTTGCTTTAAATGACCAGGTTATCTAGTTACATCTTATGTAAGTGGTAGTGTCCCTTTAAAACTATTTTTAAAGGGGTATTCATAGTATACCTACACACACTCCTGTCCATTTGATATGACCTTCACCTCCAAAACTAAACTTTTAGTTTAATAAAACTATTACCATGTAAATGAAAAATTGATTTGTAATGTTTTTAGTGTATTATATTATAATATTATATATAACTATGATATCTATAAGATTAGCATAATAATTTTAAAATATTATTATTAATTTATTTTAAGGTGTTTTGTATATTTATACATTTTATTTCATTTATTTTTATTTATTAGATTTTGTATATTTTATTTTAATTTTATTTCATTTTAGGCCATTTCAGGAGGACTTTGTTTGCTATTTTTGCCAAAGTTGGAGTCCTCCCATTGACATCTATGGGAGGAATGTGTCTATTTCCGTAATAGCCAAGGTCCTTCTGAAATGGCCCTGAAATAAGCCAATTTCCTCCCTATCGAAATCTTTGGGAGGGCCAAGGCTACCATTTTGGCTGCCAAAGCATCGACACAAAAATCAGCCATATAACATTCAAGATCACTAAGGTCGTCTCTGAGTAGCCTGAATTTAAGGGCTACTTGGATCACCAAAATTAAATCTCTCGAAAATCAGGGCTTCCTGAGTCGACCAAACCATGAACTTCAATGGAATTGAATTAATCCGAAGAATTCCTACAATCAAAATGGACAAATTTCACGTGAAATAAACAAAAAAAATGTTTTTCTCGAATGAAACAAAGATTTTGCTGGTGTCGAAGTCTAGTTCATGCAAGGAAAGAGATGGTTTATTTGAAAGGAACCTCTTTCTCCTGCCCATAACCTTCCATCTTTGCTATGATATTTCTTAATAACCATGCTCTACTAAGCCCAGCAAACCAATGAATGGCGCACCTTACATTATACAATGGGATTACATGAAATGACTCCAAAATCAACATATCATTCATATGGAAAAGTATTATATCCTTGTCCTCCGCATCATTTACCATATCACTAGCATGGATAAACTGGAGTGTGGGTGAAGGCAATATTTCACATTATTTAAGCTTTCAGAAGATTACAAGCTTGCCTCAATTTAATACTTTTATAACTTGTATTTATGGAGCTCTAATGCCAATTTTTTTATTTTTATGCTATATATCTTTATTTGTATTTATTAGGTTAGAAACATATCTTCTAAATATTATATTGTGTCAGGGCATCATTTGTCAAATTGTTTAACAGATTATAGAATGTATCAGCATTATTTACAAAGTAAATATCAGATATAGACATTAATATTAATAAATGAAAAAACACAAATAAATAAAATAGAGGTTTTTAATTACTTAGCTTAGCTTAATCAATAATTAGATGATATTAAAATTTTCAAATCTACCATAAGCGCTAGAAAGTTGACCATATTTTCAGAAATATCTTGTAATTGTCATTCACAATACTCTATAGCTTTTCATTCACACAGACTTTATTTATTCTTGTAATCACAACATACCAGGATAGGTCTAATTTATTCCATCCACTGCCATCTACAAATTAATAACCTAACCAAATATGAAAATATATTAAATAGATCATTATGTATGGGTGTAAGAATATATACAGTTAGCTCTAGTGCCAAATAGGTAATAGGTTTTACATGTGAGTTTATTTTTACCTAAGTTTGGTTCTTGATAGGATTTCAGGACAACCGTAGGCAAAAAATTTACTTATTTTCAATTGAAAAACTGTATCAAGTGTTGGTGTTTTAAATAGAATTGCTTTAATGGAAGAATACATATATAACATATTTGATTGACTCCTCCATATCTCTTTGGTCCGATCATCATCTTTACCTTGAGTCAGATGAGAGATCTGCCCCAAGATTCCAAAAAGTGACAAACATTAATTCAGAGTGAACAAGCTCCAAGGTGTCACCAGTTACTAGTAACATTGCTCCATAAATAATAATGTAAACAATTTCTATTTTTTATTATCCCCCCTCATCACCAAATCCATTAGAATTCTGGAGTTTTTACTCCTATAAAGTGTATTGTCTATACATGGAGAGGATGCGTCTATATTTGGTTATCTTTTACCTGCAAGGAGAAAAAAACAGGCTGCTTAGGACATATGATCAATTAAAAAATGGCTACTTTATTGAAAGTCGTGTGATACTAAAATAGAGTAGATTACCACTGTGCACAAGGCTGATCCCCACAAGGGTCACTAGAACCAACTGATGTGTTTTGTACCACACGGGTACATGGTCATATTGTTGTATCCTATCTTGAATTGCATTTTTTCTGCTTTTTCCCTTTAAATATATTTTAAATGTTTGCTAGGCATTGCCTATGACTAAGTACCTGTGTGGTACGAAAGGCGTCAAGTGGTTCCAGTGCCCCTTATGGCAATCAGTTTTGTACACAGTGGTTATCTACTCTATTTTTGTCGACCAACTTTCAATAATGTAACCATTTTTTTCATTGATGATAAGTCCTGAGTAGCCCGGTTTTTCTGCCTAATTGTGCTGCCTTGTGTCTACATTCATTTTTTATTATCACTTAATGCAAATTTTATCCACATTTGGTGTTTGATTAAGCGCAATACCTTAGTTTATTCATTATTGCTCCATAAAGCCAATAACTATTGAAATACTGGTGTCAGAAGTTTAGTTTGCTGTTCAATTATGTTTGATTTGTAACACCCTTGTGTTGTAAATGGAGACATCAACTTCTATTGCGATTTGTACTGCTTGTATAGGTATTTATAGTTTGGTTCAATCTTGTATTTGCTATTTCCTTTCTACACTGGGGTAGATCTAAACACTTTGATATCTCACTAGACATTTTGCACATTAGACACAAACAAAACCTAAGCATTATTCTACCTAAATACATACATTAACACATTCCATGCACACTACTTTGCAATGCTTTCTTTCCAAAGCAAGAGTGATAGAACTTAAAAAAGAAAATAAAAAATTCAAAGATGAACAGGTGGTTCCAAATAGCACCTGTATAATGGGAGGGGAGCAGATGGATTCTTCCTTCTCTATTATCACCTCAGACATTTTTAATGCATGTGACTTTTGTGGGTGTTTTTGTAGTATGAGCTATTTCGAGATAAGATTGAAGACTGTCACCATGACAATATGGATGTATATTATATTGCGGTTTTACAAGTTATAACACTTTACGTGCCAAAAGGGTGTGCAATCTATTCCGTTGTTTATTCTTCCCAAAGGGATGATGCTTTTATTATAGGAAAGAGGTGAAGGTAATCTTGGCCCAGGATGAATGAATTAAGGGCTTATACATGAAAGCTAAATTTTAAAATACAGTATAGACAAAATATGCCCCATTCCATAAATCCAGGAAAGAGTTTATGAGAAAGGAAATTAAAGTGCCACAATAAACTTCCTCTTTTAAATGTAAACAAATCTTTCAAAATAGTGCATACTTTTATTTTCCTTTAAAACATGGCCCTCTCTATACTGCACTATCTCCTATGTAAATTCAACTGAAATTCAATTGACCAAAATGTGAAATAATATTTATAATATTAATATGTTGCATTTCATTGATACCTTATTTCCATATTTATTGTTAGCTTATTTAAAATTACAAATAAATTGTACAAATTTCTATCTCTGAGCATTGCTGTATACTTTAGAATACAGTTCTGGGCTATATATTTTTGTAGCCTATCTTGAATTGCATTTATTTTCTGATTTGTCCCTGGAGCTATAATAACAGCAGCATTATAAATATATTTTAAATGTTTGATAATAGTAATATGTGTAGTATCAAAAGAAGTTCTACCATATTTTTGGATGATAAGTTGGAGTGTCAAAGGGTTAAAATACAAATAATGTTTTTTTTTTTGTGAGCAATTTTTCTTAGCAATCTACTCTCCAGCTTCAATACCTAATAATTGAATAATGCTATTCTGGGATTAAATAAATATTTAAGAATGAAAAAAAAAAAATCTGCAGAGAAAAATATGGGCTACTGATATCAACATTAGCAGCTATGTGGTAGAAAGCTGGCATGATGGAACGTTCGAGTACGGTGCGATCTGCCCTCTTGGGTTTCCTTAGACGAGTGGCTGTGCTTCAGCACTGGACAGCTCCTTCTACCTTTTTCCTCTCTTGCCTTACAAATGGCTGTGCAGTGATTGACACAGAAACTGCCCATACAGCTCGCAAGAAAACCCAAAGTATTACCTATAGGAGTGTGGTGGGAGGGGGTTAACGGCAGTACGTGTTTGGTTGTGGGAAAGTGTAGTTAAATCCTTTCACAAGCAGGAGAAGGCGGAGTATATTCCTTAAGCTCATCCAAGTACTCAATTAGCAGCAGGCAGATATATATATATATATATATTTTTTTTTTTACCCACTACATGCAAACAAACAAAGCCAAATGCTTTTGTTCTTCCATCTGGTTTCTTCCTTGATCAGCACTGAAGATCTTCCCCAAGCACTTCCCTGCACACACACACAAAAATGATCACATTAAAAGGAGAACTCCTTGTGTGTATGTGTTTGCACAGATATCACTGTAACGCTTCCTTGGAAAAGGTGGATGCTGCTGATGGAGATAAAGACGTAAGCAGGCTAACTATAGATTCTTTGCAAGATGGGATGTAACCTGCTCAAAGCAGGGAGACTGTCTGCATAAATCCCTGTGTAAACCTACTGGGTGGGGGGAAGAAGACATAGGAGATTGTTGTTGTTTTTTTTTTTTTTTATTAGTCTCCTGACCACAGGTGATACCATTTAGCTTGGAGGCTGTATGAATATGCAAGAGACCAGACGTTTTATTTTATTTTTTTAACCTAATGATTAAATACTGATATAAATCCTGGGATATCGGAAGACTACAGGAAAACAAAAAAAATAATCATGGCTTTTATGGTGTTCCTCTGTCCTCTCCTTGCCAATCTTTGTTTGCTTGCAGTGTCCAGAGGAGACCTGGAAGGGCGTGCAGCAAGCCAAGGAGATCAGCACACCATCATGAAGGAAAGGCAGCCGATTTATACCCACCCTAGAAGCCTGGATCAGTCATCGCTATGGATCAGGACCACGGAGAGTACCAGAGTCTTGGCACAGAATCTGGGAGAGGATTTACCCAAACATGTGGCGTCCTTCCTGTACACAGGAGATCCTCATGAACTCAGGAGAGCCAACTGCTCCAAGAGATACGAGCTGACCAGCTTATCAGGGATATCTCCTACCAATTCCCATGTCTCGTTGCACAGGTCTGCCGAGATACTGGTCCATTCCACCAACTTTTTGAACATGATTTTGCAGAGCAATAAATCAAGGGAGCATCACTTCCAAAGGGACGTGGAGTGGTACCACGCTCTGATAAGAAGTATTTTGGAAGGGGATTCCAGTATATTCAAATCTGCTATTACTTTCAACGTGGACCTCATGTCCCATGTCCCTCAGGTGTTCCTCCAAGCCACAAGGGAGGACAATAAAATACTTCTGCAAGACCTCTCCTCCTTGGCTCATCGGCTGGCTAATGCCACCCAGGACACCGACTGGTTCCATGCTTTCAAACACAAGTGGAGGCCTCATCAACACAAACGATTTTTAAGCGGTGCTAAAACTTTGGATGAGAGCTGGAAGAAAGGGAATACTTACATAACCGAGAAAAGTCATGTTAAATGGTCCTCGCCCTTCCTGGAATGTGAACATGGGAAATATAAACCCAACTGGCTTCTCACCCTCTCTGCGGCTTTCTATGAGCTGAAACCTAACCATGTACGAGAATTCAGGTATGAAGACATCTCTGTGGGGCTATATGCTCTGTGTTTGATTCATCTAGGCAACATAATATAGCTATGGTGCACAAAAGCCACCTCCAGACAGGGACTGACTTGCATCTATGTATGTTACTTTTCTGTGAAGATACACTGTCCCTAATATTATTTATGTCTTTACTTAACCATTCAATGGGGTTGCATGTAAAGTAATCCTGCTGGGAGTATAGCTGTTGTTTATAAATATTTGGTGTTAAATTCCATGAGTGCTGCATTTGCATAATCAAAATGGTAAACCAATTAAGTTTCTTAATTGTATGGGGCTTGAACAAATCAAAGTCTGTTGTTTCGACAGATTGCCCCTGTAGGACTGTGCCTCTTAATAAACTTAATAACAGTATTTATGCTGTGTAATTACAACCAGCACAGTAACATTGATATGCATTTTTTTTTTTTACCCAATCTCAAGGCACATTGCATTTGGTATAACAAAGCATAGACAGATTCCCAAATGATGGAGACCAGCAACAGTTTGCTAAATATAGCACACAAATCAACCCTTTTTGTGCTAGAGGGGGGTAGAGAATAAGGGAATATATGCAGTGTAGTTGTATTCAGATGGGCTGCAGTGGTATGATATACATTTTATGGAGAATCCATGCTATAGGATATGCATTATATATTTAGCCTGCACCCTTAAGTGCTATCCTGGATTCTTGCCAAAATAAGACATCTTAGTGATTGTAAACTGGAGATCATGAACACAAGGATTAAATGCAAAATTAGTTATTTTATTCCGGATTAAAGTCATTTGTATTAAGATGCCATAGGATATAGAGAAGTTGTTTGACCTTAAGTTAACTTTCTGTACATATTAGAGCCAAACCAAGCCAGTAAAGTCAGGATTACTGTACTTAACTGCAGCTAGATGGTAACTTCATGATAAGCGTTATGATAGCCAGATAATTCCTTAAAAGGATTCAGTTAATCATTGCTTATACTGTAATGTAGAGAATAATGTAGAGACTAAAAAACAAACACAAGTATATATTATATTTTGTGTAAGCTTAATTGCAAGCAAATGAAATGTATCTGCTAGATCATTTTCATTAGTTTAGATTTTCTACATTCACCGTATACATATATACTATTAGATATATATAATGTTTAGCTGACTGGTTCCTTTTAATGGTGTTACAATTGTTCTTTTCTGACATTTCCTTTTGCTGGTCTATATTAGACAAAACACTCCATTTAGTGAGGTGTCAGATTATTACAAATATGTACATATATATTTTTTTACAATTGTCATATTTAAACATATTTATATTCTAACAGCATAATTTACACATAATATTAAAGTTGATTTGAAGCTACATAGTTACATAGTAGTTTAGGTTTAAAAAAGACTTGCGTCTATGAAGTTCAACCCTTTCCCATGCCTTGTTTACTGCTGTTGATCCAATAGAAGGCAAGTAAAAACCCTTATATGTTCATGTATCAGTAGTATTGTAAGCTATACGAAAGTAAGAATTTTTGATTCTATACTTATATATAGCTACGTAACGTTATTGTGATTTTTTTCAATTTATATTGCTTGGTGCAACTGAATTATAGATATAAGTTAACGTAAGTTAAGTTACTGTGCATTGTATTTAGCTGGTTATTTGTGTTGACACATACAGCTTTAACAGTTTGTAAGGTTAAGGGATCCTGTAAGAAGAGAGTGACACGGACCCATTCCAAAATATCAGTGCTTATTTGCACACTGAGAAAGCTTACGCTGTCATGTATACCTCATGGTTTTAGTCCAATACCCAGCAGTGTAACACATTACTACCTCCTACCATCATCCTACTTATGTAACACGTAGTGTATGCCTGACCCCCAGCTCACATGCCTGGAATTAAGAGCCTAGGGTAAGCTTTGCGGACAAATGTCCAGTATGCCTAGCAAGGGAGTACGTGCCTTGGCTCAGTACAAAACAACTCTGCAGTCCACAAACACAGTGGACACAGCAAGGGTCAGCTCTGCATCCTACAAATACAGTACTCTCATGCAGGGTCAGTTCTGCCACTGAAATGACTGATATTAGTTGGTATATGCAGCAAAAAATATATACCCTTTCAGCCCACATGCCTTGTATACTCAGAGTGTGTCCTGCAACCCACATGGCTTTTATGCATAGTACTAATACACTCATGAACACAACACTTTACTTTGACATACATTGATGTGGAGCTCTGTGTTAAACTCCCAAACACCACCAATGTTTTAGTTTTATTGGTATTATTTACACAGCTCATATTACTCTGGGTGTAAGTGCTTTACTCAGACTGCACATTGCTAGGAGTTGTATTGCTGTGGAGCAATGATAATACACTCCTACACACAGCACTTTATTGTATGCGTTATGTATGCTTTGTGTATGCTTTATTGCTGTGAAGCCATTGAAACTATAAGCTTCAAGTATTTCATACAGGATACTGTGGGGTGAAATCTTCACTTTGTGTTTACTGTTGTAGGTACCTTGCATAATATAGAATTGCCCCTATTGTCTGCCAGCCACACATGGTGGTATAGTATAGTTATTATCATTGTGAAGCCACAGATAGTGGTATAATATAGTTTCTATTAGCTTATAATTGCCAGCCATAAACAAAGGCATGGTATATTTTCGTTTGGTCCATAGTTAGCTAGTCACAGAGGATGCAACATTGTAGGTGCCATCTCTATATAGTAAGTCAGACAGAGACTTGATACAGTATAGCTCGAATGAGTATATAATGAGTTATGGTTAGAGATGGTGATATGGTACATTCCCCATTAATACATGCAGCTGTCAAGGATTCCTCCACCTATGATGCTCTGGCAGCACCCTGAAAGCTCATGGACACTGTAGCTAAAAGCATAGCATCACAGCTCCTTGCGATGCTAGCTGAGAAAAGTCCATCTGACATAAGTAGAAGAGTCCATATCACCTGACAAAAGACTAGCTATGGACCATACTCACAGTGATGCTATCTGACTCTGAGCATCATAGAAAATAAGGTACACAGCATCCCAAAGCCAACCCCATCTCACTTCTATTTAAATAATTTATCCTCCCTCCTGTTTGCTACCCAGTAGGCAAATATCTCTCCAACCAGTCTTATAAAGAACATCTAACATGCCAATGTCCCTGCTTGGTCCTATCACTGCAAATGCTCTTTGACAGTGTTTATGGTTGTCTGGTGTCTTAATACCAACTTTCCGAGTTAATCCATCTTTGGTCAGGGATCTCCATTGACTTGCACGTCTTGGAACATCTGGTGTATATATTCAGACTGGTTGTTTGCTGGTGGGTTGATGTTCTAGCTGTTTCTTCGGCATGCCAACATGGGTCCTGCACTGCAGGTTTTGTTTTTTTTTACTTTTGTTTTGGTGACTACATCTCTTGGCTGCTTTAATTTGGTTAAAAGAGAGTGTATCCAGTTGGGGACCAACTCAAGGGTGCCTAGGTATGGTTCACCATACTCATAAGCATGTCCTTTTTTTTTTGTTTTAGCAAAATCATGAATCCTTCTTCTGCCGGCAGATTTACAAATCCCTTGAATAATTTCACTCTTGTCAGAGTGCCATGTCCCATGCTTTATTTACATAATAGTTTTTGCTAGTCATCAGGTGAGGTAAGATGAATGCAGATATAGACTCTGGTTATTTATCTGCTGAGAACACAAAAAGACCACAGTGCTAGACAAGTCTCTAAATCCATAAGCATGATAGATCCAAAAGAAAATATTTACTATAGGCCAGTCCAGCTTTAGGTCAAGTTAGTATTTTTATGCATGGCTTTGAGTTCATGTTATAAGATGATCCATCTGAACAGAATTTGTAATAATTTGTATTTTTTCTTCTTCTTCAAAATGTGTAAGTAACCAATACAGCGGGAAAAGAGTTTTGGGGATATTGGTTCAAGAAACCTCGATTATCATAACATGAGCGGAAAAAGGAAAAAAAAAAACATAGTGAAGAGCTAGAAAAATACTTTTTGAAGATTCTTTAACACAGCAGAGAGTCCTTGGTAAACGCAGCCTATTACTTTACAGGTAAACGTGTCTTACAATATATTGCTCTTCGAGGCAATTGTTAGATTTCCAACAACCCAAGATTGTTAAAAAAAACTAAAATGCACTCTCGCAACACCAACTTCAGCACAGAAATAATTTTTTTTTTTTTTAGTATTGATGATCTCATTATCTCAAATTAATACATGGTCTCATTTGTAAATCTGATGGGATTTAAAAAAAAAATTGAATAAGGGGGGAATTTCAAAATGGCAACATTTACATAAAGTAAGTATATCCTTTGAAGAAAAAAATCTGAGATTATTGTTTAATTAGTACATTCCTATAGTGTGCTTTTATGTGATAATATGCCATACATACCACTAAGATTTATTTTGGGAAGTCATCATTTCAAAAATCTCATCTGTTAAGTGTAAAACAGGTTGACACTCCTTTCGCTGTTTGCAGGCAATGACATCAATCCAACGTTAAATCCCTACCGAGGTCTTGCTCTATCACCATGACAATCTAAGTCATCTGCAGTTTGGCCAGTCTGAGAATGTACTTTTGTGTGTGTCTCAATAAGCATTCAGCGAGACGTGAGTCATTCCCATGCAACACAACCATTTTAAGAGTGAACTTATGTTTGCGCGTATCATGTGTATCAGTTTTCTAATGCAAACACACACTTTTTAAGCTGTGCTGTTCACATTATTCTGCCATACAGTCATGCCTTTGTGCCATGTGGATAGTCTCTATCCTAGTGGCGAATACTGGGAGCTCATCTCCACACTGAAATATGGATCTATGTATTACAAGCATACGTTCAGGCATGACAACATCATTGGCTTGCTACTTGGTGATGGAAACAGTTCAAACAAGGAAGGACAGGGCCGACCATAATGCAACACCAGTATCCATCATTTGCATCAGTGAATAACTCATTAGTAAGCTCCTTGTGTGGTGTAAAACGCGTTAGGCTTTGTTTGTTTTTTGTCCATGAATAATTAATTATTGAATCCTCATTCCCGGTTCAATTGTTATAATCCACTAAGGATATAATATTTTTATGTAAAGATATATAACTATGGTTGCACATTATTGAGCAAAAGGGTTATGTAATTAAAGCCCTAGCAACATTAAGGGGCAGACAGGAGTTTTGGTGCTCTAATGGCAAATTATTATTTGAAACATAACCAACGACCTGGGTAATATTTCTGAAAAGTAACATATTCCCAAATATTTTGAGATTTTCATGTAAAGGTGGAAGTATCATCTACCTTCACACGATAAAGAAAGTTACGTTAGACTATAATGCAATGCTACTTTCTGGAAGAAGGATCTCAACATAAAAGTAATACATGTGTTATTACTACATTTAGATGAGTATAAATGACGTCTGTCCCTTATTGCTAGCTGGATAAACTGTATTTTTATACAAGGATAACAGACACATGTGTATCGATCCAGCTCTGAAAAGCATAATCACTTAAAAAAACCCACCATAAAGCACCCTGTGCTTTCTATGGAAAATGTTATACATTTGTATATTGTATAGTAACATATGTTTGGAGGGTGGGCAGCATTATGTGGACAGACAGGGTTTCAGCCAAACATTTGGTATCTGCAGTTGGTGAGTAGAATAGGCAACTCCTATAACAATATCCACAATGCCTACGCCTACACTTTATACATAGTGTCCCTCCCAATGCTAACTCCTATTCCACCATCCCTAAAAACCATGCCAATTCTAAGTCTTAACTGATGTGCTGTACTATCCATATGACATTAACATGAACCAACAATATTTGACATCCAACTGTTGCCAAACTCCATTTGAAATCTGCAATGGGCTCCAATTTAAAATGATGAAAAAGGAGCATGCTACCTTCATCTAAGCAGCACATCAATTAAATCAGCATGCTGGCTGAAGCAATGTACCCGCATCCCTCGGCAACTCATGCACCTAATTATACTAAATCCTCTGGATGAACTGCAGACATCAGAACAGCTCCTCAATCATTAGACAATGGACTCTAATAAAATTATATGGAAATATTCAACTTTGTTTCATTTTTGAAGGAGGGAGAAAAAGGCAGCAGGTAAAAAAAGCCAAAGATGAAACTCTCAGCTCTTGATCATAGGCCTATGAAATAAAGTTGAATATTTTTCTAAAATTTTATTAGAGACCATTGTCTAACGATTGAGGAGCTCTTCTTCAGTCTGAGTCTTCATTCTGAAGATTTTGTCTATTGAATATGATGCCCCGTAGTCTTATTCAATGCATTTATCTATCCTAATCTGAATAAAACTATTCAAACGTACACACATAGCAAAAAAAGACTATGACATGGCATACCTGGCAGGTTTAAATTAAAGTATCTTAAAAGAACATGAATAGAAACACAATAGAGAACTTTCCATTTCTGAGATAAAATCCACACAGAATGGTCTGTAACTATCACACATCCTTGCATTCTGTGGAAGAGGAAAGGACTCCAAGGAGTTTTATTTATACTGTGACTGTAAAGAATTAAAATGATCAACAATGAATAATAATAATAATAAGTTTGATAGCGCTAAAATAGAATAATAACTACAGAGACACAATTGTTATAAAAGTAGAAACATAATCTAATTTACACTGAACAAAATTTTAAACGCAACACTTTTGGTTTTGCCTTTTTCCCTCAAATATTGGTCACAAATCTGTGTAAATCTGTGTCAGTGAGCACTTCTCCTTTGCCGAGATAATCCATCCACCTCACAGGTGTGGCATATCAAGATGCTGATTAGACAGCATGATTATTGCAAAGGCGTGCCTTAGGCTGGCCACAATATAAGGCCACTCTAAAATGTGCAATTTTTTCACACAGCACAATGCCACAGATGTCGCAAGTTTTGAGGGAGCGTGCAATTGGCATGGTGACTGCAGGAATGTCCACCAGAGCTTGCCCATCAATTGAATGTTCATTTCTCTACCATAAGTCGTCTCCAACCGCGTTTCAGAGAGTTTGGCAGTACATGCAACCGGCCTCACGAGCGCAGACCACGTATAACCACACCAGCCCAGAGCATGCTGGCCATGCAAGAACTGGGATGTTTTAGACGACGTCTGTGGCATTGTGCTGTGTGATAAAACTGCAACTTTTAGAGTGGCCTTTTATTGTGGTCAACCTAAGGCACACTTTTGCAATAATCATGCTGTCTAATCAGCATCTTGATATACCACACCTGTGAGGTGGATGGATTATCTCGGCAAAGAAGTGCTCACTGACACAGATTTAGACAGATTTGTGAACAATATTTGAGAGACATAGGCCTTTTGTGTACATAGAAAAAGTCTTAGATCATTGAGTTCAGCTTATGAAAAATGGGGGGAAAAACAAAAGTGTTGCGTTTATTTTTTTGTACAGTGTATAAATAAAATATACATACAAGAAATATAGATAATAAAAAGTAAAGTAATATACACTATACAGTGATAAATTACAAATAAAGAATGTAATAATTATGAATTGACATTCAGTATACTTGTGTCTCTTTAGAAAAACACTATATCTGGAATCATATATAGAATAGTCAGATAACTACGAGGTGCAGGGAAGAAGAAATATTAAAAAATATATTGAATACCAATATCATGAACACTCGCTTATAACATATGGAGAGAGGATTTGGAATTATACCAGCCGGGAGACAAAACACCTCTACGGGAGTGTAATGTAAGTACCCTGGACCACCCCACATAAAGAACCAGTTTCAACATTTCTGTATACTGCCTTTTTCAAGTAGGTGCAAATAGTGAGTACACCCAAAAATGACCCGTGCATTGTGTGATCAGAAATGCAAGTGATTGCAGAAATGGAAAGAAAAATGGGTTTAAAATGTGTCTCCTGTTTATCACATTACCTGTGGCTTGATATGCAAATGAACAGCTTCCAATGCCTATCAAGTAACAGTGCAATGTGCTAAACAGGAGACACCGGAGGAACATTTAAAACATATGTTTCTCTTAATCTATGCATTTGCGAGAGCCATTTTGCTAAAGCAATGCATACATCAGTTTTTATAATATTTGGTTCGCTACATTCAGAGAATCAGCAATGTTTGGAATAGGGGACAGGTTCCCTTTAAGGCTTTTGTGTGACATTCTTGGCTAGAGAAATATACAAATACTGACTGACCATTAACAACAAGAAACTTAGTTCCAGTGAGAGTAGCACTTTTGGAAAGTATATCTATTATATATATATATATATATATATATATATATATATATATATATATATATATATTTATATGTCTCAGTTTACAGAACATTATAGGCTCCAGTGTGTTCTAACCAAGATAGAAACATAGAATGTCTCGGCAGATAAGAACCATTCGGTCCATCTAGTCTGCCCAATTTTCTGAATACTTTTATTAGTCCCCAGTTCCCTATCTTATATCTAGGATAACCTTTTGCCTATCCCACGCATGCTTTAAATCCTTGACTGTGTTTACCTCTACCACTTCTGCTGGAAGGCTATTCCATACATCCACTACCCTCTCAGTAAAGTAATACTTCCTGATATTACTTTTAAATCGTTGCCCCTCTAATTTTAGACTATGTCCTCTAGTTGTGGTAGTTTTTCTTCTTTTAAATATACTCTCCTCCTTTACTGTGTTGAGATAACTTAGATATAACGTTGATATAAAACGCTATATATCAATGTAGCTCAATCTCAACAATTGCTTCTATTTGAGTGCCATACATTTGTCAAGTGGCTCTATCAGGAAGATGAAGTAACTCAGGGAAGGGGCGGTGCTTTTTTTGATGACATCACTAAGATGTCTCTTCAATAAACAGTAAACTGTGGTGAACCGACAAGGGAATAGCAGAAATCAGGCATACAGTGTGCCATATTCAAGGTGAGCACTCTCTGTGCCGAAACCGGTCAGTGCTATTCTGAAGCAATAAAGACATATATATTTTTTTGTACCTTTCCCAGTGTGAGTCGTTTTGGATCTATCATCTTACGTCAACCAAGCTATTTAGACAATTTGTTTCTGTGTGTCTATATTAACTGTGCTCCTCTGCTCAATCCTGAAAGGTGTAATTTCGTCTTCGTATTGTTTGTCTCCAGAGGGAGTTTGAGCGCCCATCACACCTGTGGAACATTGAAGAAGTGCTCCGTGGAGTTCTGTTTTTTGTTGTTTGGATAAATAGCTACGTTGGACACATTTTTATCAGCAAAATGTACTAATTAGTGAATAGATCTCAGCCAGTCAAACAGCATCCTGGTTTTAAACATTAATTATCACATTCTCACAAATAGCTGAAAGTAAAACATCAGGCAAATTATATACATAAAACAAAAAAAAAAATCAAACAAAGAAAAAAGAGAAATAGAGCTTGAAGTTGTCTTTTCTTTATTTACCAGTATATACTACTTTTCAAGGCTGTGTATAAAATGTAATATATATGACTGGAAACTGATTACTGGCTTGTCCACAAGCCATTCATCTCACCCTTTCATTGTAACCTTAGAATGTCCTTGAATCCCAGCCTCAAACTGCATTTCCCTTCACCTTAGAAGTATGCTTATTCTTCATCACAGCAGATGAATCATTGAAGTTATTGAAATGATTTAACCCTTGGTGGAGCTGCCGAGAAAGAGGGGACATTCCTTAATGTGTAATATATTGCAGTCGCTTCGAGCGATGGGAGACTGAATTTGTAAGTGCCAGGTTTTCTGCAAGGGTTGATTTATGAGCTGCCGGAGTATCCACATTTAGAAGACCTTTACTTTATTGTACACGCTGCTTGCGAGTTTCCATGGCACTGTACATTTTTATTCCTGCTCAGAAAGGAATGCAGAAAAGAGCAAGGAAAGCTGATTTCGTTATAAAAATCATGGCTTATTTGAGCTGACACCAGGCTGCCCTGGTGTTGAATCGCTGAATGCAGTAAAGGATGGGTAATCTTTATTATTACACAAGATCTCATTTAATAAATAATGCTTATACAAATAAAGTAAAAAAAAACAAAACAAATTCTTTGCTATTAAGCAGATCTGCTAGCATGCATTTGTGTAAACGTTTCTGGAACATTATATAAACATGGTAGCTAAAGTAATGCACATTTGTATGGTGACTTGGAATGTGATAAGAAAAAGTGAATCCTGACGCATTTAGCTTACTCACAGGCGGAAAGTACTTGCACTTCACCATTCTTTTTTTTCCCACTTTCTATGGCATTCCCTACAGCCAGCTGCAGGATTTGCTCCTTCACTTTTTTTTTTATTGCACATAATTTTTTAAACACATAAATATACATTTATATTGTTAAATTCTGTGTTAAAAAAATTGTGTACATAAAAAAAGAAGATACATACTTCCCAAAGTATTCCATCCATGTGACATCTAAAGAAAGGGGGGAGGGGCTGGCAAGCCATGCCAAGGTCAAGGGGTAATAAATACTGCCCCCTCCGAGGGCTCCCCAACCAAACCTGCCCTATGCTGTTTCCATGGTTCCCATATTTCCTGAAAATCATCCAACTGAAACTTTCCTTGAAAAAAGCCTTCTTCCATTCTATACTGATAATCAGTTTGTTGAATTATGCCAAGGAAGTTTACCTTTTTCTTTTTCCAATTACGTGCCAGGCTAATTTTTATGGCCATCAGTATATGTATTATAAGGCACTTCTGTTGATATTTCCCTGGGAGTTGCATGATCAATAGGAAGTTTTGGGGTGATATACACATTTCTAAGTTCAGTAGTTGTTTCAAGAGGTCTTGCAAACTCAATATTGTGCCTTTAATTTCTGTACATGACCACCATATAGGTAGTAATGTTCCCTCCAACTCTCCACACCTCCAACCAGAGGCGTCGCTAGGGGGGGGCTACTGGGGCTGAAGCCCCGGATCTCCCCTCCATAGCCCCGAATGGAGACCCTGACCACGCCCCCTCGCGCTCGGCTCCGCCCCCTCACGTTCGATCCCGCCTCCTGCATGCTGTATGCTGAACAGCAGCAGACTCCATCCCCTCACGATAGGCTCCGCCCCTCGTGTTTAGCTCCGCCCCTCGTGTTTAGCTCCGCCCCCTCAAGTTTTGCAGGTGAGTGTTTGGCAGAGTGTGAGTGGCAGAGTTATTAGTGTGCAGGTGTATGTATGTGAGGTAAGTGGCAGAGTGTAAGTGGGTGTGAGTGGCAGAGTTATGAGTCTGCATGTGTATGTAAGTAGCAGACTGTGAGTGGCAGAGTTATTAGTGTGCATGTGTATGTATGTGAGTGGCAGAATGTAATTTGCAGAGTATAAGTGGGTGTGAGTGGCAGAGTTATGAGTGTGCATGTGTATGTATATGAGTGGCAGAGTGTAAGTGGGTGTGAGTGGCAGAGTTATGAGTGTGCATGTGTATGTATGTGAGTGGCAGAATGTAATTTGCAGAGTGTAAGTGGGTGTGAGTGGCAGAGTTATGAGTGTTAATGTGTATGTATATGAGTGGCAGAGTGTGAGTGGCAGAGTGTAAGTAAGTGTATGTGTGTGAGTGTGGCAGAGTGTGATTGGAAGAGAGTGTGTGTGAGTGTAAGCATGAGTGGAAGAGTTATGAGTGTGTATGTGTGTGAGTGGCAGAATGTAAGTGTGTGTAAGTGGCAGAGTGTGATTGTATGAGTGAGTGTGCAGAGTGTGAGTGTTTGGAAGAGTGTGAGTTATGAGTGTGCATGTATGTGTGTGGCAGAGTGTAAGTGTGGGTGAGTGGCAACGCCCCTGCCTCCAACATATTTTAGAGTGTTTGGAATCTATATTGTGTAGTTTGGCTGGCACCATATACCACCTTAAAGTTATTTTACATTGGGTCTATAGCATTCATACTGTAGATGTTCTTTCTAATCAGTGTATTACTTTTAAGCCATTCTTCACAATCCCTAATTTGTTCCAACTCTCTTTCCCATTTTAATCCAAGATGCAATCTCAAAAACTCAAAAATGTTTTTGATGTTATATTCTTTTTATGATTTTTTTTTAAATATAAATTGAGACAAAGAGTCGTCCTTGGTGATGTTTTTTGGTAATATATAATATTTTAGTCTAAGGAAACTGAATGTGTCTTTCGTACTTAGTCCATATATTTCTTGGAATGGAGTACGTTTACCATTTGGTGCAATATTAGCAAGGGTAGTTATGTTTTTTTTGTCTCCAAGATATAAGATTAATATTCCCAATGTCAAACTTCAGGCTTTCTAATGGGGTGTCTAGAGATATTTGGTTGTATAAACCCATAGTCTTATTCTTAAGGTCTATGGTGGTTTTATAGAAATCTTTTACTATGGGGTTTGATGTAAAGGTAAACATCTCTCTTCTTGTATGGTTTTTACTAGACCAAAGTAGGTAGAAAGGTTCCATACCTCCAAGATCATATTTTTCCATTTCTATCCAACTTGGCCTATCAATCGAGAAATTATCCCACAGAGATGCATGTGACAGAATACAGCTGTCATGGAGAAGTCGGACATCCGAGAAAGAGAAGCCTCCCTGTCTGGTTTCCCCTTTTCAAGATGTTTAATGCTATTCTAGGTTTTTTATTCTGCCAGATGTATTTGTTGATGGTTTGTTGGAGATCTTTCAATGTGCTTAAATTGACTCTAAGAGGGATGTTTCTTAATAAATATGTAAGTTTTGGGATTAAGTATGATTTCACTATTTCCATACCCAACCATGAAATCTCTAGCCCACCCTACTTGTTAATAGATTTCCTAAAACTAGTTATTTTTGATTTATAATTTCTTTCTATCATTTCTTCTAAATCCATTGAGAGCTCAATCCCCAAATAATCAATATATTCTGAATGCCAACTGAATTTGTATTTGGCTCTCATGTCTATTAGGTCATCCGCTGTTATATTTTGAAAAATTATTTGAGTTTTATTAAAGTTTAATTTGTAGTTTGAATATCTACCCAACTCCATTATTAGTTGCAAAACCTTAGGGATTGAGCTCAATGCATTTCGAAATTGTCAATTCACCATTCTTTTTGCACCATAATTCATCAAATAAGTCTAAAATTGTGATCAATTAAACACTTGACTGAACCCAGCAGTCACGTCAAGAGGATTGTTTGTTAGGTGGGATTGTGGTTATCAGAGCTGACAAGAGGATTGTTTGGAAGGCTGGAATGTGGTTATCAGAGCCAGGAATACAAGATAAGGATCAGGATACAAGGAAGGGCAGCACAACAACTGGAGACAACTAGTGAGTGAGACAGGCTTAAATACATACCTGCCAACAATCATCTCATCCAGTCCAGGTCACGCTGGGCATCTGGCCAAGCCAGTGTGGATTGCACAAATGACAGTTTTTACAATATACAGGTTAAACACTACCAGATGCTTCAATATTAGTTTGCTTATTTTGATTGTGTTTAACTTTGAATAAGATAGTAAAAATCACTGTAGTATCCCTTTAAAAGGTAGCAGGTGCAGGTACTAATTAATCTCATTACAGATGAAGAGAAGGAAGCAGCAAGCAATAGGGAAAGGCAGATAAGGATCTTATTCATAGGAGCTGTAATTATCAATTTCCTTGGTGGCAGATTGACGTGGTGCCATATTAAGTTCATGAAATACACTGCTTCAAGATCCCCATGGTACACTGCTAGGGCGTGACGATCAATGTTGGCACATAGTGTACATTTCCATAAAGGGTTTTATTCATAAAAGAGAGAACTGCAGGGAACTGAGAAAGGAATATCAAACTTAAGGTCAAAGTAGCCGAGTTAGATAAATTCTCCCATTCAGCTGACGGAAGGTCATCAACAATTATACCCTTCTCTTCTCCCAAACATTCCCTGAAAAGTAGGTCTGTCCCTAATGTACCTTTAGTGAGAATCTTTAGGTTGCCAATTATAATTACAGCCCTGTCCAGTTGTGACAAATAATAATAATAATAAAAAAATTAATATAGTTTATGGAGTTTGTTTTACAATTTTTTTATTATTATTATTTCAGATGATATTTAACAAATGGATTTCCCATGATTGTTTAGTTAAGCAAAGGGTCTTCAGAAAATGGAAAATTAGTAAAATAAGTGTTGCACCTTCATAAAAACATATTAATAACTAATAATGGAGCGAAACACTTTGGACTTTATTCATGGAAGAAAACGTAGCCAAGTTAGAAAAATTCTCAACTGAACAGTAAAAAATATATAATTGCAAACATAAGGATTCTCACCTAATGTACAGTAGGGACAATTTTTGGTGATGTTTGGAAGAAGATAAGGGTATTGCTGTTGACCTTCCCTTTGTATTTTAATTATTATTGCCCACAGTTGTACTTGAACATTAGGGTTCATACAATTTCTGTTGCAAAAAATCAATAATGATGGAAGCGCCGCCCCTTCTCAGTTCTGGTAGTATTTAGACACACTTTGTGCGGCACAGTCCAGATTTGGAGACTCTGTCCTACTGTCCCTCCGAGTTCTGCCTCTGTCCCACCTTTAGGGTTAGAGCTTGGTGTGACAGCGTAATTCAGGAAGTGCCATCCTGTGGTCCTGATCTCATTCTCTGTTGTCTAGGACAATGGACAGTGCATGCGCACAGTTTAGATGCTTTACCTCCCAATTTCCATCCTGATTCGTCAGGAGCAGAAGTTTGTCGCTCGACAAATGAACCTCAGAAATAAGTCCTTAATATTTGAGTCGGGAAAATTCTAAAACTTGCCCATCTTTCCACTAATGTGTGATTATTGCAGCTAAATTTCCTGTACACTGTAGTGAAATGCGTCAGGATATTCCTTTCAACCCACCTTATCTAACTAGAACTATAGATTGTGTAGGGACAAACCTTATGCATTCCTTGTGCTAGAGGATCTCAATTGGCACTGCCTACTACTCCATCGTTAAGTCTATGAATAACTTGTAATTAGGCAGAGACAACTCTGTTCTTCTTACAGGAGAAACTCACCAGGTTGTCCATGCACAATGAATATTTGAGTCCATCTTAAACGTAATGCACCTGCACCTTACCTGTGGTCAATAGATCCCTTTGGAAAATGAGTAGCAAACCCCAAATTGTACTTAGTGTATAACTCCCAAAGTGTTATTAACATTCTTAAAATAATATTACATTAATTCATTTAATAAGCACTCACACCTTAACACAGCAACAATGTAAAGCCCATACACGATAACCTATACCTGTTTTGTTGTTAAGATACCAGATAATTCATCTATACACTGCTTGGCAAGGGAGTTGAATTTTGACACCATTCTTGCTTATTCCAAACGGGTAATCGACTTTTAAAAAAAATGGAGAAAAAATACTAGGGAAGAAAGTACACGAGTGACAGCGGGTTTAACAGGTCTTGTGACACAATAAAATTCCTGCCATTTCTGGCTATAAATGTTAAAATGGTGGTGACTGCTTATTACACCGATACTTGCTCTGTGAGAAAAGTAAATATCATGTGAATATCATGCTCTTTACTTCTAACTCCTGGGGAGGTGGGTCCACCTAACCAACAAGCACCATGTGCATTGAACTGAAGGGTAATAATTAATAATGTTGGTTGAGTCGAGGGGTCCAAATCCACAGCTCCACTGCAAGGCGGGTGATAGGATCTCATCTAGCATGATGGGAAGTTAAAGATGAAGGTAAAAGAGTAGGTACAAGTAAGGAAATTAGGATTTAT
This sequence comes from Pelodytes ibericus, assembly GCA_036172795.1. Lineage (NCBI taxonomy): Eukaryota > Metazoa > Chordata > Amphibia > Anura > Pelodytidae > Pelodytes > Pelodytes ibericus. The sequence continues at coordinate 204,322,064 of CM069859.1, forward strand.
TGAAGAAAAGACGTATAAAAAGAGGCATGGTGTGGGCTCAGATTGATAGATGGAGTGACAGCGATCTATGGCTGAGTGCTTTTTATGGATGATATTTGGCCTCTGCTTTTTTTCAAGGGTTATGGCTTGTGAGAGCAACTGAGGAAGAGCTGAGACGGTTGCCTGGATGTGAGGTTTTAGTACGAGTTTGTTGCCTGTGCTTACTCTAGGGCATATAGCTACTGACACGAGGAAATAGGAGAAATGTAGCGGTTACCTAGAGTGGGCTGAAGGTGTGCGGAATGCTCCAATGTGGTGCTGGATGATCGAGATCTGTGTTGCACCATCTGTCACCAGCACATCTGTTTTATACAAGCTGGAACCAGTTAGAGGTTTATTCAGTCTTGGATATCTCTCTTAAGTTTTTAATATGCACTCTAATATAACTGTATATAACCTGTATGTAGATGGAAATGTATGACTGATGAAAAGGCAAGCCTTCCAATTGGATGAGGTCTTCCAATGATTTAACATAAATGGTGAATACTACTGTCATGGGTGGTACATCAAAGTAGTCCATGAACATCTCCTCTGTGCGATCGGTCAGGTATGTTGTGACCCATGTCAGTTTGGTACTGCAAAACCCATTCTATCATTACTGCAGTTTGGTTCAATGGGGGTTATTTTTAAAAAAAAAGTCAATTCTGGGTCAGTTTTAAAAAAAATTGAGCAATCACCCTTGAAACCAAGCCTTGACTAAACTTTCAGAACCACAGAAGTCTGAGAACGGACTTTTCTAAGTAACCCCCATTGCACCGATAATGTCGCTAAGTCTCTGTTATATGATGGCCAATGATTTTATGTACTTATTGATTGATAGAATTCCCTTTGACCTGTGATATAGAAGCTGTGCGGTTAGAACCATTCTACTTCCAGGCAAGCTAACACCTGCTGTTTCACGGTTAAATACTTTTTAAAATAATGATTGATAGAGAGCCCAATTATTTGGTGCACAAGAATATTCATAGATTTATTTGTTTCCTCTTTCCTTTGATATGAAGTACCTTTCACATGTAAACAATATTTCACTTTTCCTGGCACTGGCATTAGAATACAATGCAGACATTCACCTTTCGTCAGTGATTGATTTCTTCTATCAAGATCAACAGGGGGCTCCAGTTATTTAATTAGATTTTCAAGAGTAAGGGACATGTTTGCAAATGAGCTGGGACTCTAAATATCCTCAAAGCCAGCTGGATAGTTGATACTAATAGCTGACTAGTGATCTTAGAAAGATACCCACAGCATAATCTCTTTTGAATGTTGTTAGCCTCTCAAGGTCAGGTATTTGAAATGGTTTGCCTTACACACATCCATTAGCATAAACATATCTTTTCAAAGCTGGGAAATAATTTGGACTTTTTTATTTTTTTTCCCCTTTTAAATTAAGTTTTCTTCTGAAACATTAGATCCTTCAAAAAAAAATAGAAACAAAATAAGATTTGCGTTTATTATACTAAATGATTCTTCCCGGTATTTTAGAGGTACATATCTATATTGTACTGGAATTTTCCTAGAGATAAGTCACTAAAATTATATATTATATATAATATGACATTATTACTGACTTTAATTTGTTTGAATGTTTTTGTTTAATTATTTAATTGTTGTTTAACCCCTTTATGCTTGATGGTGCTTTGGTCTTAAGGACCAAAGAGTCAAAATGGCATATTTTTTGTGCCTGGCCCTGACCCTGTGGGTCTCTGCCAAAATAATGTGATACTTTGGGCACAACAAATTTTAGGAAAATAAAACCAGCGCTCACCTTGAGCGTCAGCTCCATTTTCGGGGTCAGATTGAGGCTGCTCAAACTTATCAGACAGAAGGGATCCTTTTTCTGTCTTCAGGTTTCTGCAGTGGTCTGCAGCAGAGGTCATTGCGGGGAGCCGTGATGAGGTATTAAAGTCAGGATGTTCTATGCCGTCCTGACAGGGGTCTAGGCACCTGTGATTTCAGATGGCATAGAATGTCCAACAAGTGAGAAGGGTAAACCCCTGGAATGATTTGTGATGTTTTGGTCTTCAAAGACCGAAACACCATAAATGTGATCTTGTGTTCTTGGTACCTGCCCATACAGAGATTTGGTCCATAAAATCAGAATCTGAGACCTGAGAAGTAGATCTTTACAGACCTGGGTGATCTGGAAGCTCAGGCACCGAACAGTTTAGCAAAATTTAACTCATCTGAGAGTAGATCCCGCTGCAGTTCACTGTAGTGGAATCCACAGCATAGCACATCATGGGGGACATGCAAGGTCATCTGCATAGTCGTGTGGGCAATGCATTTCACATAGCATGTCCTTATAAAATACATAGTTAAAAAAGCACAAACATCGTATGTATGTACAGATGGAATTCTGGTCTCATTGGCTGTCAGGTTTCTTGAATTTTCGGTTTCAATAATCTACTAAAAATAGCAACAATGTTACTCTTGGGAATCCAGTGATGATGATCAATAGCATGTTTGGAAAGAGGAGTAATGAATTGCCCCCAGATTCCATCACTAGTAGTCAGTAAGGAGGCATGTAAACAGTAATTCAAAGTTATAAAAGTGGAACAATCTTCATGGAAACAGTGGAATTTTCCATGGAACGTCTCAAAATTGCCCTTTTTACAATATTTTGAAGTGTATAAAACATAAGAGGATTTTATCATGGCTTTTTAAGATTCTATTGAATTGTAAGGAAAGTCTCAATTCCTGCACACACGTTTTATATTATTATAAATATCCAAATTAATAAAATTTGAATTTATTGCGTTTTGTTATCTTTTTTTAAAATGTGGAATTACATGTTTTTTATCACTGGGAATAGGCATTGATCGCGCTAAACAATAGCAAGACTGGATTTTATCGAAACCTCAACAGAGCTACACTACCGTTTACCGTTCAAACGTTTGGGGTCACGTAGGAATTTGCAAAATGAATAGGAAATACAATCAAGGACATTGCATTTAAAATGATAAACTTGGATTAGCTAACACAATGTGTCATTAGAACCAAGGGGTGATGGTTATAATAGCACAATAGCTACAATAGTCATTTATCACATTAACACTGTCTACAGCGTAAATATGAATCATTTGAAGTTATTGTGATGGATAAAAAATATCTTATTTTTCAAAAACAACAACATTTCACAACAGGGATTTTTGAATGGCTGTGTATATTGTGGTATATAAATCAACTGACAGACTATGTTTATGAAGCCAAAAAAAAAAAACATTTTTTTCAATCTTTTATGTCAACCACTAAAAATTTAGGAGCTGAGATCAATATCTTTAATTGGTAAGTGATACTAGATCCCAGCGACTTGTAAACATGGGGTCAATAAGTCATCTGAACCAGTATTTCATCAAGTCTTTATCTTTAAGGGACGATGAAGGAATATCAATGCGTACCTTATTGCTTGCTATAGTGGGATGAATTAGCAGAGATGTGTATCCATTGTGTATAATAATTCTAGGGTATGTTGATTAAAAGAAATGACTTGACATGACATAGTCTGACAAATCTTTGTTGATTTAAGGAGCTAATAAGAAGAATATTATTAAGAGCCATTCTAGCGATTTTTAGGCTGATAAAAAGAGGGATTAGGGTAACAGTTGAGTATACATAAATACCGTATTTGCTCGATTATAAGACGACCCTGATTATAAGACGACCCCCCAAACTTTGTATATTCCTTTAGGAAAAAAACTAAAAGCCTGAATATAAGACTTCCCTAAAGGAAAAAAAGTTTAACTTGTATACATCTAAATTGCTTTTTAATATTTAATAAAAAATTGATATTATACAAATACATTTCTTGTTTTTATTTCCTTTTATGTGCCAATGTGGCCTCTCTCCCCCAGCTGTCTCTCCCCCCCACCCCCCCAGCGTTGTCTCTCTCCACCTCCCTTGTCTCTTTCCCCCTTCCCCGTGTCTGTCTCCCCATAATAGACGGAAGTGTCGGGTAGCATGGAGGATGTCTGCACGTATCGTGCAGACATCCCCCAGCTGCCTGATTCTCCTGGTGGCTAGTGGAGGCAGCGGAAGATGTCTGCACAATACGCGCAGACATCCTCCGCTGCTGCCCGGCACTTCCGCCGGGACTTTTATGATGAAGCCGGAAGTACCCGGCTTCATCATAGAAGTCCCGGCGGTCGTGCCGGGCGGCAGCAGGGGGAGTCTGCGCTCATCGCACAGACATCCCCCGGCTGTTAGAGAGGGGGATCCAGGTTCCCTGCAGCTCTGCGGGGGACCTGGATGCATGTTTTATAATCTGACCTCGATTTGAGTTCAGATTATAAGACGACCTCGAATGCAAGACGAGGGGTATTTTTCAGAGAATTTGCAATGAAAAAAACCTTGTCTTATATTCAAGCAAATACGGTATTTAACTGTAAATAAGAGATGCAATATGAGCATGGGACACTGTGTTTGACAACGGTTTGTAACTGTTTACAGGACCTGGGAAGAGGTATGTCAAGAGAGGTAATAAATAGGGTTCAACATGGAATGGGGCAGATTGTAGTTTGTAGGTGAATAAATATTGTTACCTAACCTTGCCCAGGTATGGGGAGGAAATGAAAAAAATTAAATAAAACACGCTTTGTAAGCCATGAGAAAGGGCAGTGGAAAATATGGATACTTTACTGTTGGCACATCAGCATTAAATAGTCTTGCATTCCAGATGCACACTATGGTCTCTGCTCTTTCATTTTTCCAGGGCCTCGCATAGTTTCCATTTTCCATACCTGAGTGAGAACGATTTTGGCCAGAGGAAACAAAGAGCGGTGACATGGAAAGAGAGCAGCTTGCACATATCTCAACATGCCAGATTGAGATCTCTACTGATCACGTCTTTCATTTCTTGGCTTCAAATGTTTTATTCAAGTCCTAGCAGTTATGAAAACTATTTTGCATTATGTAATTATTACTGAATATGCTTGCTAGATTAAAGCTACTACAAGTGATAAATCTTCACGGCGACTGCAGAATCTAATTTACATAGATCTAATGTGATTTACCATTATTTTCATCACTATCCAGTGTTGGAGGTACTATCACGGTTCTTATGATATTTGTGCATACATTTCAAATCACATACAGTATATGATTTTATGATGATTTTATTTACTACACTGCTGTTTGTTTTCCTTTTGGGTTTATCCAATATTCTAAAAAAAAACAACAACAAAAAAAACTAGCTTAGCGCACTGACATTTTTCTTTTCCCTGCTTGCACATATTTGAGGTTGTTGGCTCCTCATTGTCTGGTTGCAGCTTGCTGTTAAATTGTTAATTGGGAGGAGGTTTAATTGCACCTCCTCCAACACATTAAAAAGGTTTTGGTAGCAGAATAAACTGCTTTGTGTGCCCACTAGATAGGAGGTGAGATTAGGTTCTCGCCCTATTGAGAGTGGGCCTTGACGTGGCAGGTGAGCTTAATTATGCTTTGGCCAATTCATATAACCAAAACCTCTCATTTATATTATATTTATATATATGTTACCAACTTTATGGTGAGAAGCGCAGACAGTTTTTGTTTTTTGTATACATTGTACAGCCAATCATACTGTATTTGCAGCACTCTCACACCTGTTTGGTAAGCATCATTTTATACATTTTTATTATTTGAGCCTGTGACTAGCTTAGCGCACTGACATTTTTCTTTTCCCTTGTTCAATATTCTATTCGGAATGTTATTTTTAATACTAACCGAACAGAGCAGCATAATGTGTTGGCCAAATATTGACAATAAGTTAAAAGCTTTAAAATGTCTTCTAATCGCGGCCTTTCGTCTCATGTGTGTTTACCTTTTCTTTGAAGTCCAAAAGAACAGGCTTCCTGTCATGTTTAATAAGGTTCTTACTCTTCTCATTAGAGAGTTCAATGATCATTCCCTGGGGTCCAAAGTTTCATTCAAGTTCTTGATTTTTGTATGTTAACCGCATTCCGTTGACTTATAATCTGGAGAATATCATGGTCATTTGAGAAACGGAATCAATTTATTTTTACGATTGGAAGTAAGCGGTGGATTGGCCCTGTTCATTTTCCAGAGCTGAGGAAGTATTTCTTCTAGAAGAAGAAAGACGATTTGTAGCACAGAATATTCTGATATGCCCATCATTTGGCTGTTTCCTGTACCTTGTCAAGCAATTAAAACCTTTAGCAATAAAAAGTAAAATAGAAATACCCACATTAGACAACTGGACAGTAAACAAGGAATACAATATTCTCATATTCATATCAGCGACTACCTGTTGAAAAATCTATTTTGACTTATTTTGGTATCAAACAAGAATGGAAGCATAGCATTAATCTGAACATCGAAATTTAAAGTAGAAGCAGTGAAAGATACAATAAAGGAAGGGGTTATAATCGTGGCTACCTGAAGGTCCAGGTCGGCTCTGTACAGAGCTTTCAATAGTGTTCCTATTCAAACGTGGAGCCCCATTCCTCCTAATCTGACCCATATTTACAAAAATATAAAAGCAACATAAATAATAAGTGTTTGAAGAATCACAAACTATTACCTGGTGTTTTCCCAAAAATGCCACCATAGCCAATGCTATCTTCATCTTACCTAACATCATTCCTAGCCAGTGGTCTAACAAATGGCCCAAGTTAAGAGGTATTTGTGCTTTTTACCTCTTCCGAAGCCTTTTTATGTCCTTTGGCTTGTGCTGGATTGAAATTCAATTTGGGTTTGAGGCATCTATATTTGTTAGGCACTGGGCAAATACTCCCGCTGACCATTGGACATGAAGTCATGTTTCACCTTATTTATTACCTTTTAAAGATGGACGATAAAGGTTTGAGAATTTACAATGCGTTTACTTTTATTTACACAGCATTCGGGTATACTTTAATGTACATACATGTTTAATAAAATGTGATACCAGCTCTTTTGGTCTAAATAATTACTAGGAGAATATAACAGAGGCCATCTTTTTTACCTTAAACCCCTCCTAGCCCTATATAGAGATGCAATAGGAAAGAGAATCAAACTATCCAAATACCTGCTTTTTAGTGTGAAATACAAAGAACTGTATTTATCATGTGAAAAAGGGTGAATATTCATCACATGTAACATTGGTGCACATATGTAAATTTGAGCAATCCAGAGGTACATTCTGTGGGATGCTGATTGCTCCAAATTTCTCTGTTTGCAAACAAATTGTTCCAGCTTTTTCCTTGGTAGCTATGTCAGTAAGGCTGAATGGGTTCTGTTCAAGGATGAGTCATTTCCGAATTTTCGATTGAAATCTATGGTATTCAAAGAACAGATCCATTTCCCAGGTCTATATTCTTTAACTCAACGTTTCTGCTCCTTCTAGATAGAGTAGCCAGACTCATACTAGCTCTGTATAGTCGTGAGGAAGAATAAAACAAGGACATGATTTAAATCATTCCTTCCCCTAATATGGGATCCACATTTAATGGAATTGTTCTTAAAGATGACAAACTGCTGTTAATTGTGACAAATATGACAGTCATTTATACATCCGTCATCATTACGGGATTCAGTTTGCCATCATTTGGCAAACAGTCGTAGAATACTAAACACATTATTTAAAAATGCAAACTACATGAGGAAAATATAGGTAAACAAACCACGCAAATGCTAGATTGTGTACCACGGCAAAGAATAAATATGTAATTACAGAAATAATTGTTTTTTAGGCATGGGCATGGCTTTCACTAAAGAGTTGACCTCTATGATGATGGAAATTAAACCGACAATAGACCAAAAAGGCAATATTCTTTTTCTAACCAAACAAGTTTAACCGACTGAATTGTTTGTTTCATCTCACATTGCAGTGGTATTTAATATTCCTTGCATGTGGCAAAAACGATATCATCATCTGGCTCTGACCCTTAGTGTGATATGCTCTATGTCCTTGTGGGTAAAATGACTTCTCCACTGTTCATCCAAAGGCACAGGATCAATGTTGCAACTGTCGCCGTAAGAAGCAAAATTGGAGCATTGATGTGCCTCAAAGATAGAGATCAAGTGCTGATCAGTCCAAATACAAATAAACTAATGTTAATACTTCTCAGCAAACCAGAGGAGGAAACCAGAAGGTGGTTCAGTCCTGGGTTTCTCCCTCTGTTTGCTGATATGCACACGTATCAGTAAATTTGGGGTTTATTCACTAGAGAAGTGAAGTGTAAAAATCAGGCATTAACAGCTGAACTGAAAAAATAGGCAAGTTGGAGATTTTTTTCCAACTTGGCTATTAATGCTTGATCTTTTCAGTTCACTTGGCTTTTAGACTGCCCTATGTAGTGATGCAATGGGAATAGAGTCATACTATACAAATACCTATAACAAATACACCAAAACAGTGATGTGGTTGGAGCACTGTTGTAACCACTACCAAACAATAAGCAAAGATTAATTGCCTGAGATATTGTTTGGTAGAATTCTTAGGATGTCTCAAATCATATATATGGAAAAAAGAAGAAAGACAACATACATAGTGTAATATAGCATAAGACAAATAAATCTCAGAAGTATCACTGATTGCGCTCACAAACTGTGGAAAATGGACTCTTCAAGTGCTGCTTGTGCTCCAAAGAAATATTTCTTTGGAGCACAAAACAGATAGGTAGAGGAATGTCAGCATGCAAGTCAACAGCAGCAGCAAAAGAACAAATAGCAGCAGCAAAGAATGAAGAACACTTTAAAAAGTCCCAGTGTAGGTAGTATCCAGGAGATAATAAGAAAATAAACGGGTCATGCAACGCGTTTCGCCCTCTGCGGGCTTCCTCCTGGCGTCATACAAATACGTGCTGTTTAAAATGAAATACAAACAACTGTATTTATCATGTCAAAAAGGCTGAGTAATTGAATTATGTAACTATTATTTGAAGCTAGCAGTGCTCTACACGGACAGACTTGCTTTTACAGTGTAGCTGTTTAGTTCTAAGGCAAGAATAATGCAATAGAAAATCTGAACAAGTTCAAACCTCACTGGCATCCTGAAAAGCTTAATCCTACTTGTCAAAAAAAAATTCCCCATGTTTTGTTTCCTACACCTAAATTGTGGATATCCAGGATACAGGTTTAGGCTCTAGAAAGTATGATTGACAGTAGACATGGAGCTATATCCCCGATATCTACCATCAGTAAATGGCAGATTAAAACACATATAAGCACCAGTGTTGTCTTTATAGAAGGTGATTTATGAACAGTTCTTACAGTACATTACAGCCCCAGTACTGGAGAGATTGTGTGTTGTCTACGTGCTTAATATATTATTGATTTAATAGATTGTGAACAGTTGTATAGATGGCAAAGTGTGTTTGTTCCCATAATTGGCATACTACACATCATTTGCATTAGGGGTAAACTTATTAATAATTGATCAGGTGAGATGCTACTTGCCAGCCATGAACTACAGAAGGTTCTTGCTCTAGTGTTATACTGAACATTGTGTTGTAAATGATTTCGTAGGCGCAGAGATTCTTAATTCACCTTTCGCCTTTTTTGGAGTATTCAAGAACTTCAGATCCTCAGCATCAGAGAGCATTGCTTTTCTCCCCGCTTATGTTTTGCCTATTTACGCAAATGATTCAGTTGCACATGGAACGCTATCCAGTCTGAAAGCGCGCTATCGTTATTTATTGCAGGGGAGTGCTGAAAGTGGATGTCAACCTGCAGAAAATAGACATTGACCAATGCTCCAACGATGGCTGGTTCTCTGGAACTCACAGATGCCAACATAACAGCTCGAAGGTAAGACGCCTTAACCTCCCCTCTGCACTCAATGGGATCTATTCACTAAAAGTGAGGTGCAGGTGAGTTGGGGTGAGACGAACATTTTTTTTTTCAATATATAATGTATTTATTATTTTCAATTACAAACAACATATAACAGAGATAGGTAATACACAGATAAGATTTACAATACTGTAAAAGAGAAAACAACACAAAAAAACACAAAATAAAAAAAAAGAGAGGAAAACGAGAGAGTAACTATTCAATTATCATTCTCTATATTCTATATATTTAACTACTTTGGGGAGCATATAACATTCAGACTAGGCGAACATTTTATCATCAAACAAGAAAGGAAACATCCCAGTCACCTGGTGTGTCCCTGCACGATGAATGGTTATTCCCAGTTATTCATTGGAACGGGACAAACCAGGTGACTTCCCCCTGCTAGAACAGCTAAACTGGCCAAGGATAATAGTTCTATCTTGTAGAACTCTCACTCTATTTAACCAGTGCAGTATGCAGAGTCAACTCTGTTCTTCTTGCCAGAGAAACTCACTAGGTTCGTCCCTGAGCAGTGAATAGTTAAGTCATTGAGAGGAAATGTTCATGTGACTTCAGGACACTTGCACCTCATTTTAAGGGGGGAATATAATGGGTATGCCAGTTGGGAGGGGAAAAGGCATTAAACATTTGCTTTTTGAGTAGACTTCATCAGTGTTATGAGGTTACTTAGTATTTATATGTATGTATAACCGAGCCAGGAACTATTGTGGAGGTGAATAACTACCTTTTCATTCACCAGGTGGATTATTTTACTTCATTTATATGTAGTATAATGAGAAGTTAGTTTGTAAGTTTCCCTTGCATTAAAAAAGAAATCCTGAATAAGGTAAGATATATGCTTTAAAGTGAATTAGGATATGTTTTATACATTTGTGTTCATATAAATTACTGTATGATGGCTGTATTTTTACATTTAAAAATTGCATATTAAATATATCAATTCTGAAGTGGGACAGTGTGGTTTATCCAATCTGTTATGGCACAACGTTTCTAGAATTGGGCAAGCTATCTCCTTAATGTTTTATGATTTTCTCCATTAAATTAGCCATCTAACTCTGTGTATCACTAAGAAGGTAATATTAATGATAAATGATATTTTGTCAAATATTGCAGGCAGAATTGAGATTTCACTTAAGGCCAAAGTAGCCAAGTTAGAAAAATTCTCCCATTCAGTTTCATTAGAGAATATTGCCAACTTGGCTACATTATTGAGTAGACTCCTATGATTCTGTAACATCGTTGTACTGCTTTCCCCTCTGCAGTGTCTTATTCCTTAGAATTTATCAGAACTAACCATACCATAGTAACAATATTGCATAAGTAGGACAGATCCCTCTATTCACTATTAATAATGGAGAGTACAAGTATCATAAGTAATAACAAGAATAGTCCACATGCAGCACGATCCCAGCTAGTACACCATTAGATTCTGTGTCATGAACTGTAACGCTGTATCCAAAATGAAAAGACTGACTGGGTTAGAAGATAAGTACCGCTGTCAGAAATTTACATTACCTTACTACAGGGTGTGTGACGAATGAAGCACAGAGACAAGTGTATATGAAAAGGTATATTGTTATTAAAGTGGGATACTGTTACAGGTTATAACAGGAAACACACACATAACCAGTGCTGTATTCACCGCGAGGCATCCTAGGCGGATGCCTAGGGCGGCAAATTTTGGGGGGCGGCAGCGCCCCCCAGCACTGAAAAGAAAAAAAATGTGAAAAAAAAAAAAAAGGTAAAAAAAAAAAAAACGCGGCCCTTTAAAAAAAAAAACCCCACCGCGCTTGCAGGCAGAGACGGAGGTGAGTAGGGATCGGAAGATCCCCCCTCACCATCGCTCTGCCTGCCAGGCTGCACGGGGACCCGAACAGGCAGCACGGAGAAACCTCCGTGCTGCCTGTTCGGCTCCCCGTGCAGTGTGCCGACACGGAAGTGCCGACAGTCACGTGACGGGCGCGCTGACGTCATACGCGCGCCCGGTCACGTGGCCTGTCGGCACAATCGCCGGGAAGCCGAACAGGCAGCATGGAGGGACCATGCTGCCTGCCAGGGAAAGGTAAGTGCTGATGGGAGACTGTGTGTGTGTGAGAGACTGAGTGTGATGGGAGTCAGAGTGTGTGTGATGGGAGACAGTGTGTGTTGCTGAGTGTGTGTGATGGGAGTCAGAGTGTGTGTGATGGGAGACAGTGTGTGTGGCTGAGTGTGATGGGAGTCAGAGTGTGTGTGTGTGATGGGAGACAGTGTGTGTGGCTGAGTGTGATGGGAGTCAGAGTGTGTGTGATGGGAGATAGTGTGTGTGGCTGAGTGTGATGGGAGACAGTGTGTGTGTGTGATGGGAGACAGTGTGTGTGGCTGAGTGTGATGGGAGACAGTGTGTGTGTGATGGGAGACAGTGTGTGTGACTGAGTGTGATGGGAGTCAGAGTGTGTGTGTGATGGGAGACAGTGTGTGTGACTGAGTGTGATGGGAGTCAGAGTGTGTGTGAAGGGAGACAGTGTGGGTGACTGAGTGTGATGGGAGTAAGAGTGTGTGTGATGGGAGACAGTGTGTGTGACTGAGTGTGATGGGAGTCAGAGTGTGTGTGTGATGGGAGACAGTGTGTGTGACTGAGTGTGATGGGAGTCAGAGTGTGTGTGATGGGAGACAGTGTGTGTGACGGAGTGTGATGGGAGTCGGAGTGTGTGACTGAGTGTGATGGGAGTGTGTGTGTGATGGGAGTATGAGCTTGATGTGAGTCTGAATGATGGGGCATGTCTTAGGTGTGTAACGTGGGTGTACAGCTTGGGTAGGGGGGTGCCCGGATTTTGTCTGCCTAGGGCAGCACAAAATCAAGATACACCACTGCACATAACTGGTTCATAATCAACAGGAAACAGAAAAAGGTATATTTATACAATTAATTGAATATCTTCTCCTTGTGCCTTCATCTTGGGTCTTCTGCTGGCTTCTGCGGGTCTTCTCCTCACCCAAGTACAGACAAGACTAGCACTCTCAAAAAGTGGTGCACTCAACTAAGTATCCCAAAATCCCACCTCCCCCTCAGATGTCCACTTCTTGTGACATTCAAACTGCATTCCATTGTGAAACCAGATAATTATCTTAGTTAATTACATGCATCCACCCAAAAGCATAAATCTATGTATTAAATAGAAAATAACATTTTTATAAAGGCACCCTATATTTCTTACACCGCCATGGTAAGAAGGTGCTCAGCTTTACCCAGGATGCTTCTTTCCACGGAAGTATACAGTAAAAATAGTGAGACAGAGAAAAAAACGGCGGCACTGCTCACACGATGAGAATAAAAAGGAGGAAATCCATAAATAATTGCTTAGTAGTAGCTGATATTTATTCACCGATAAATGCAACCCAGGAACAGGACAGTGAACAACGAATTTGCCTTTACGCATTTCGCACTCAAGGTTAGCGCTTACTCATAGATCCTATGAGTAAGTGCTAACCTTGAACGCGTACAACAATGCTACAACAATGTGTAGGTTATTTTTTATTTTCTACATTCACCATACATCCAAATTTTTAAACGCAAGGAAATTAGACAGGAGCCTTTAAAGAGATTGAGTTGAGTCCTAGGAGGATTGCTCCTAAAACAAAACTGGAGTGGTCTAATTCATCATCAGTAGAATCTGTTCAACTCTTGGGGGTCACAGGTTCAATTATCCGCAGGATGTACTCAGCCCTTCGTCCTTCCGAGATAGATAAAATGAGTTCCATTAAATTGGCTAATAGTAACATCCCCTGGATGTTTGCAAAAGAAACATCCCCAGGATGTACTTGTAAACCAGAGAATATCTGAATTTACCTTTCCTGGTTCAACACTTTGTTGTTATTATCACATTTAGGACTCTGCCGAGACACATATTGAGTACTAAGTATATGACATGAGAGATGGGGTTGCAAAGTCTACCACTTCAATGAATTGTGTCAGTATTAAAGGACCTTATAGTGCACAGAGGTAGAATCCATCAAGGAGTACAATATCTCTTTAAGGAGTAATATCCCTTTCAACTCTGTGTGTAACAAAGAAGGATGATCTCCTATTCTAACACTGGGTCTCTAGTCTGCAGAAAATTGCAATGAACAGTTTTAAAATGATTTGGCTACAAGGACTGCAGTGGCAGATTGCACCACCCTATCTCCGTACATCGAGTTCATCCATCAAAATCTAAAACAGCTGAGATCCCCCACTGACTACCCTGGAAACTGAACACGATCCCCCTCCACCTCCACACACTTCCAGATTTTATACACTATTATATTTCTTTTGTTTGACGTAAATACAATCTAATTAGAACATGATACACCATCTAAATTTGGTTCATTGGGCTTATTTTCCATTTTTGATTTATGAGAAAAAAAAAAGCCATGTCTAATATTCTTTCTGTTTATAAATTTCTGCACTGTTTATTTTAGCATGATGATCCATTTTCCTCGCTGGAAGTCAACTAATTGTATTTTGTATCGTAATGTAAGACTTTGCTGCATTACTTGTTTTTTTTTTTTAGACTAATTAAACCCAGCATGTTGCAGACTTCCTGTAGCGGGGTGAGAAGTCCTATAATCCGTGCAGTGACTGGACAAGTACAATTTTATTATTAACAGCATCCTTTGAATGCATAACCAGCACAGAATTTATACATTTCCTTATTAAATAGATTGTGTTGATCCTATCTTGTAAAAGGTTGCAATTAACATTTCTTTGTATCAATAACCTGCTGTTAAGATAAAAACACTATGGCGGGCTAGTGGATCTTTGTCTACTGACGATGCTCTCATTTTCCTATGATGAATTGGATCATTATAGTATTGATTCGGTAATGCACATAGGTTCATGCAGTTTACAGGAGATGTCCCACCCCCATGCTTTGAAACTCTGATATTTTGCTTCTGAAAAACCCTGCAGTTGGCATTTTCAGTGTGGGATCTATTCACTGAACGGTGAGTGGTTGGTGTGATGCCAATTCAACTTTGCAATGTGCAGGCCAAACTTGGTGAGCTTTTCATGCAAGAAGAACTAAGCTAGCCGTCGGTAATGCATAGCTAAATCTTTACAAGCTCTCACTTTTTTTAACAATGCATTATGGAGGACCAATCAGGTCCTCCATTAGGGTTGCCACCTTTTCTTCAGAAAAATACCGGCCTTGCTACTGTCTCCGTAGACTTAACATTGGCCTGAAGACAATTTTTTTTAAATAGCGGCCAGGTGGCAACCCTATCCTCCATAATGCCAGGTTTGTCCTTGCGCATTATGTGGCTGCAATTTTACTAAATAGACAGACCCTTTGTGTTGCTTCTTCCACAATTGACACAGATTTCTAAATAAAACCTGCTGATGGAAACCTTTTACTTGTGGTTAAGTGTGATTCAAGAAAAAGAAGAGAGACTCTACACTTCTGAGATTTCTTCCATTTATTTATGTGCACAAACAGAACAACAGGGACCATCCCAGAACATGGCCTATCACTCACATTGCACATCCAGGACATGTCCCATCGCTGGTACTGCACACCAAGGACATGCCCCAGAACATACCCCATCACCCACATTGCAGACTCATAGCTTACTCCTGAACATACACATTTTAGGCCCAGGACATGCACCAGAACATGCCCCATCACCCACATTGCAGACTCATGGCTTACTCCTGAACATGCACATTTTAGGCCCAGGACATGCACCAGAACATGCCCCATCACCCACATTGCAGATCCAGGACTTACCCCAGCCAGCACCCACAGCACCCTGGTTTCTAATGGCAGGCAGCATGGTGCACAGACATATTCCCATGCTACCTCTTGCACTCCCCATGTGCTCTGAAGCCTGAGCCCCATCAAATCAAGTGATCCCCGGTTCTCTGACATCAGACACACATGGGGAGCTCAAGAGGCAGCATGGGAACATGCGCTACCCAGGCACACAGAAACCATGCTGCCTGTTTGCTTGCAGGGGGCTGGCGAGGAGAGATCTTCTGATCACCCCAACCAGTGCCTCTGCCGGCAAGCTTTTTTTTTATTTTAAAGGTACAGTATTTTTAGCCCCCCCCCCCCCCAAGCACTTGCCTTGTCTGCCTCGTGCTAACTACAGCGCTGACTTAATCAGAAAACCTATGATTAAGCGTTGGTTGTTATGCCACCCTTCCTGTTATTCCGTTTGTGCACGTCCATAAATAGAAGACTTTGCATAAGTGCAAATTCTCTCTCTTCCTTTTCTTCAATCACTCTGAATCTGAAATCATTGGAATCACTACGGTCGTACCATGGGTAAGCTGGCAGCATGGCAATATGGAGTACAAACCTTTGTCCTGCCGCATGATTGATCTTTGTCTGAAGGAGCCTGGTACGTTTAATACTTATTGTAGTGATCATAATTAAGCGCCCCTACAACTTAAAGGACTGCACAGACCACAAAAATACTCTGTGTGCCTTACAGAAAAATCTGTGCCAGAGGTATTCAGATAATACTCATAGTTTTATACTCATAGTTCATAGAAAAATTTTCTATATTTGTCATCTGAGCTGCATGTATTGATTTTAATTTTGTGGCCGGTTGGATACTGCTAGATGAACTTGCTTTAGCTAGCATTCTGCTTATTCGTTGGTATAGAGCCGATTAACAAGATTTAGTCATTCTAAAATGTATTAGTCATAGCCGGCTCTTCACCTTCCATATTACACACAAACACCAATAGCCTGCCTATCAAATCACATTGAACTGAGGCTGTGAAAAAACACTTTACCTGGGATAAGTTACCATGGAAACACATCTCTCATCGGATAGGAAAAGCATCACAAAAGGCTGAATAGTTTGTTCATTCAGCAAAAAAAAATAAAAGGTCAGGAGCAATTTAAGAATTAAGCTCGGCTGAATCACTAAACAAAGGCAAAACAATATAAACATAGATAACAGTTCAAAATGTTAATTGCAACTTTGCAGTGTCATTTGCATTTTTATACTTTTAAGAGTGGCACATTTAGCACCCAGATCTGCTGGGTCAGGAATTTGGGATCAGAAAACATTATTCCATGATAAACCCATTTGTTAAAAAATATATATTGACATTTATATATCTACACACACACACACAAACACACACACACACACACACACACACACACACACACACACACACACACACACAAATATACACACATTATATATACACTAGACCTGAATTAAAAAGGGAGTTAACCCCATCATTTAATTTTGATTTATATACAAATTCTATTTTTTTTTTGTTAAGTGATCTTTTTATGGTTTAATACATCTCTCTCACACACTCCGTCTCTCTCACACACTCCGTCTCTCTCTCACACACACACTCCGTCTTTCTCTCTCTCTCACACTCCCTCTCTTTCTCACACTCCATCTCTCTCTCACACATGCTCCATCTCTCTCTCTCACACACTCCATCTCTCTCTCTCTCTCTCTCTCTCTCTCTCACACATTCTGTCTCTCTCTCTTTCACACTCCGTCTCTCTCTCACACTCCATCTTTCTCACACTCTGTCTCTCTCTCTCACACACTCCATCTCTCTCTCTCACACACACCCCTTCTCTCTCTCTTACACACACACACACACACACACACACACAGACATCCTGACACACACACCTAGATACAGTGAGACACACACATTGACACACACTTATGCAAACACTCTTACCCACACACACACACACACTTACACACCCTGACACACACTTATGCAAACACCCTTCCTTACACACACCACACCTAGACACACACACACACCTAGACACACATTTACACACTGACACACACACTCACACACATACACTTACACAAACACCCTGACACACACACTTGCACACATTGAGACACCCACACACTGTAACACAGTAACATAGTAATTTAGGTTGAAAAAAGACACAAGTCCATCAAGTTCAACCCATCTACCTATCATTCTAGCGTTTTGATCCAAAAGAAGGCAAAAACCCTAAGGAAGCTATTTCGAATTTTGCCTGCTAGGGGGGAAAATTCCTTCTTGACTCCAAAAGGGCAATCAGATTTCTCCTTGGATCAATAAGCTCTATTATTAATGCTTATTCTATTATTAATAACCCTGTATGTTCTGCTTTTCTAAAAAAACATCCAGACCATTTTTAAATGCATCTATTGTGGTTGATAGCACTACCTCCCTTGGCAGTGAGTTCCATAACTTTAGTGTCCTTACCGTAAAGAATCCCTTCCTTTCCTGTCTATGAAATCTTTGCTCTTCCAGTCTCAGGGGGTGACCTCTTGTTCTTTGTACATTTCTGTGAATGAACAGGTCACTGGAGAGCTCCTTATATTGGCCCTGCACATATTTATATAATGTTATCATATCCCCTCTAAGACACCTTTTTTCTAAAGTAAATAAATGCAATTTTTTATGTCTCTCTTCATAACTAAGATCCTCCAATCCCCTTATTAATTTTGTAGCTCTCCTTTGTACTTTTTCTAGTTCCTTAATATCCTTTTTAAGGACTGGTGCCCAGAACTGTATTGCATATTCAAGGTGAGGTCTAACCATTGATTTGTAAAGAGGCAAGATGATGTCCTCCTCCTGTGAATCTATACCTCGTTTTATACATGCCAATATCTTATTGACCCTTGCAGCTGCTGACTGGCATTGGGCTCTGTTGCCAAGTTTGTTATCTACAATGATTCCTAAATCCTTTTCGTTAGTAGTTTTTCCCAGGGAAATACCATTTAACGTATATGTTGCTTTGTTATTATTTTTCCCATAATGCATAACTTTACATTTTTCTTTATTGAACCTCATTTGACACTTTCTTGCCCAGTCCCCCACTCTGTCCAAATCTTCCTGTAAAGAAAAAACATCAAGATTAGTCTTTATTACCTTACCTAATTTTGTGTCATCAGCAAACACTGAGACATGGCTCTCAGCACAACGTGGGAGATCATTAATAAACATATTAAAAAGAAGAGGTCCCAAAACAGACTCCTGAGGTACTCCGCTCAATACCCTGGTCCAATTTGAGGCTTTTCCAATTCCAATTTAGCCAATTTTCAATCCAAATACATACATTTGCCCCCAAACCTATTTCTCTCAATTTGTAGAGTAACCTTTTGTGTGGAACTGTATCAAATGCTTTGGCAAAATCCAAATAGATCACATCAACTGCCACACCTAGATCTATATTTTTACTGACTTCTTCATAGAATGTTATTAAGTTTGTTTGACAAGACCTGTCTTTCACAAAACCATGTTGACTTTTACTAATTATATTCTGATTCAAGATGTATTCTTGAGTGTACACCTTTAGCAATCCTTCAAATAATTTCCCCACTACAGATGTCAAGCTCACTGGCCTATAATTACCCGGCAGATATTTTGATCCCTTTTTAAATATTGGAATGACATCCGCCATTCGCGAGTCTGTTGGCACCATACCTGAACTGAAAGAATCCCTAAAGATCATAAATATTGGTCTGGCCAGAATTATGCTTAACTCTCTAAGCAACCTTGTTTGTATACCATCTTAACAGAGTTTAATTGCTTAAACACTTTTTCCTGTGTCAGCCAATCCCATGTTTGCGGTGACTGTTCCATAACGTCCGGTAGCAGGGGCTCATCCATCTGTTCTTCCTTAGTATAAACAGAAGAAAAAAAAGTATTTAAAATGTCTGCTTTCTCTCTGTCCTCATTCCCATTTGGGATAACAAGGGCCCAACATATTCCCTTTTTAGCTTTTTTCCATTTATATAATCATAAAAAAATTTGTGGTAATTTTACTCTCCTTAGCCATCCTTTTCTCATTTTCAATTCAGCCATTTTAATTGCCTTTTTGCAGACTTTGTTGGCATCTTTGTATTTTATAAACGATAATGCTGATCTTTTGATTTTATAATGTTTGAATGCAATTTTCTTGTTTTGCATTTCTTGTTTCACGTTACCGGTAAGCCACATTGGTTTTGATTTGTGTCTTTTGTATTTGTTTCCCAAAGGTATATATTGGGATGCGTACTTTTGTAATGTTTGCTTAAAGGCATTCCACTTGTCTTCTGTGTTTAGTCCAAAAAACAATCGTTCCCAGTCTAAATGTTCAATTGATGCCCTTAGTCCATCAAAGTTGGCCCTTCTAAAATTAAGTGTTCTGGTTGCGTAGTTACCAATTTGCTTTTTTGCATTAATCTCAAACGAAACCATGTTATGGTCACTAGTCCCCAAGTGTTCTCTTACTTTGTTGTTTGAGATAAGCTGCTCATTGTTTGTTATTACTAAATCCAGACAGGCATCCATTCTAGTTGGGGTGTCTACTTATTGTGCCATAAATTTGTTATTAAGCAGGTTCAGAAACTTGCTGCCCTTAGCGGAACTAGTTGTGACACAATTCCAATCTATATCTGGGTAATTAAAATCTCCCATGATTAGAACTTCATTCAGATTTGCAGCCTTTTCAATTTGTAATAAAATCTGATCTTCTCCATCAATGCTAATATTTGGTGGTTTGTAGCATACACCTACAAGTAATGTGCGATTCTTTTTAGTGTCTAAGCTAATCTCCACCCACAGTGTCTCCACATCAGTTCCAGTTACGTCATGCACACCTTCCTTAATACTGGGCTTTAGTTTAGGATTTACATATAGACATATCCCTCCCCCTTTTCTATTTACTCTGTCCTTTCTAAAAAGTGAGTAGCCTTGTAAATTAACTGACCAGTCGTGGGTCTCATCCCACCACGTTTCTGTGATTCTGATTAAATCATACTGTTCAGCACTTACCAGTATCTCCAGCTCACCCATTTTGTTTGTCAAGCTTCTTGCATTTGCTAAAAGACATTTAAGATTACTACCCATTTTCTGTTTAGTTGACAAACACGTAATGCCCGCAGGTTTAATTGTATGTACCTCCCTATTATCTATGTTAACCCCATCAGTGCTTTCCTCCTCCTTTCCCATAGCTAGACCCAGCTTCCAATCTACTCTAGCTGCCATTGCTTCATTTTAATCTTGACCCTCCCCCCCAGAGCTTAGTTTAAAAGCTCATCTAACCCTCTAGCCATCCTCTCCCCTAATACTGCAGCCCCCTCATCATTGAGGTGCAGCCCATCCCGTCCTGCAAAGTCTGCCCAGTGCTCCAAGAACCCAAATCCCTCTTTAATTCACACTTACAAGCAGAGACTTTTATTCTGTTTATTTTTTTGGACAAAATCTTATACTGTTGGTCCCCCTCCCTGCTTAGTTACCTTTATTTGCAGGGCGGAGGACGTCTCTGACAGTGTATGCAGCTGCAGGACACCGTCATTCCGTTTCTTCTGCGGAAGTCACAGACAATTTCACAGAGCGACGGGGAAGGAGCTAGCACCCATCGCGCTGTGTCAGTATGGCCAGGAGGTGCTCAAGGAGGAGGTGCTATGGAGAGAGCTCCCTATAGCAGCGCCTCCTACTGTGCGGCCCTCACCCCATGTGAGCTTAAACCTCCGATTCTGGGACCATGTCCCAGAAGGAGGAAAGCTTAGCGGGGAATGTTTATTTTTTACATTGATAGCCCTGGAGTCTCGGGGCTAAAGTATACTTTAGCCCCAGAGTCTCAATTTGGGGCTATGGACCAGGGATTCTGGGCTATAGCCCCAGTAGCCCACTCCTAGCGATGCCACTGCTGAGCATGTACCTTTATCATTAATTAACTAAAATATAAATTTTACTCCGTGCTATGCATGTGTTTTCAAATACCTGATATACTTTTATTATTATTTGTTACTTCAAGATAAATAATTATATTTCTCCCAATCTTTTTGTTGTTAGTTAGGCTGTTTTACATTACCAATACTTGAAGTATCTATATATACAATTGTGCTCTGATATGTATCTTGTCTGGTAACATGATGTTGAGAATTCTGAATGTAAAGAAATAAAGAGCCTATAAGGTTGGGCTAAACCGATTTGTGTTCTTACTTTATAAATAAAAAAAGAATGTAATCTCACACATCATAAACTTATAGTTAAAACAGATAATAGATTATTCAGTAGATAAATACACAAGAGTATGGGTCTCTTGTGTAATGTATAAATTTAAATTACTGACTCTTGTACAAGGTCACAGCAATGATTTTGGTTAAACTTTCTGCTTATGTAGAAACAGATAAGTGAATTTACTCTTCTATACAACATGTGCATTATTATATATATATATCTACCCAAAGACTTGCCTATACAGACTTGTCAAACTGCACCTCAGACTTACCAATCTGCCTCTTAGATGCACCAGTATGCCCCCAGACTTGCCAATGCATCCCCAGACTTGTCAATCTATCCTGAACCTGCCAGTCTACCCCTCAGACTTGCCAATACCCCCCCAATCTATCCTGAACCTGCCAGTCTACTACCCCTCAGACTTGCCAATAACCCCCCCCCCCCCCCCCAGACTTGCCAGTGCATCCCCAGATTTCACCTGGTGTCTAGTGGGGGCAGCCAGAGAATGGCTGTTCACTGCTCGGTGCACAAAGACAATCTACGATCCTGCCCAACACTTCCGCCAGGTCTTCTGAGATGGAAAACTGGGAGGTCACGCATTTGCTATGAAAAAAAACCTTGTCTTATGTTCAAGCATATATCATATATATTATTTAAAATTTACAACATATAGAAAATAAGGTACCTGGGACAGCTTCTTTAATAGTAGAGATTGCTGTTTATTTCTGCCACTAAATTTTCTCTGGATTTAACTCTTAATATTGGACTGTAAGGAAGAGATTTGTGTAGCAAGCAAAGGTGTAACATCAAAATCTCTCACCTTATATAGTGACGATAGCATATTTTCGTATCCACCATGGATGATCTCCTATTATACAGATGTTTACATACCCCGTTGCTCAACCACTGACCAAGAGATTAGCCCTCTTCCCACTATTTCTGCAGGGAGTTCATCCTGTGAGATTATATTTTTGTATTGCAGCTGGAAATTTTTGATTTTTAATGGAATATTCACATACAGAGGCCCATTATCAGCAACTATCACTGTTGTGCTTCAAATATCACGTTGTGCAGGGGTGTATCGTGCCCCTGAGTGACAGGCGGGCAGCCAGCCCGGAGCACGTCTGTCACTCGGAGGCATGACATCTCTCGTGTATTTCCGGGTGTTTGTGTGCTGAGAACAGCCAGCACACAAACCCCCGGAAATACCCGAGAGACGTCGTTACATCAGAAAGGCGACGCCAGCTACGAATTCAGCAGCAGAGTCACTCACTCTGTTGCCAATTCAACAAGCATGAAAAGTATAGGAAAATTTGTACACTTTTCTTGCTTGTTGAATTGGCAACAGAGTGAGTGACTCTGTTATCCGAATTCAATGCAGCGTCGTCTTTCGGATGTATTTCTGGGGTTTTTGTGCCCTCTACTCGGAGCACACAAACCCCCAGAAATACACAGCGCGGGTGCTCCGTGTTAGGTGTGCGGTGCACACCTAGCAGATATAGAGTATCCGCCACTGACGTTGTGGTAACTAATCCAAGTTTATCATTTTAAAAGGATAATTGATCATTAGAAAACGCTTTTGCAGTGATGTTAGTGCAGCCAAAAACTGTCCTTTTTTAGACTAGTTGAGTATCTGGAGCATCAGGATTTGTCGGTATGACTACAGCACCAGAATGACCATTTATTCTGAAACTAGTCATTTTATTCTTGTTCTGAGAAATGAAGGCTATTCCATGAAACAAATTTCCAAGAAACTGAAGATCTCATACAATGCTGGCGTACTACTCAGGGCCGGTGCAAGGATTTTCGTCTACACAGGCGAAGGTGCATTTTGGTGCCCCCCTGCTCTGATCCGCCACGCCTCCCACACCATTAAGCCTCCTTACATTATATATATATATATATATATATATATATAAATAATGTATAGTGTAGAAAATAAATACATCTAAATATTCAACTCGCATGCTCTAAATGTGTCACACATTGAAACCCTTAAACACAAAGACACCCTTGCAGTCACACACACAGACACCCTTACCACTTACACACACACATTTACACCAATTCACACATAACCTGAGACACACTATTTTGCCACTCAATATGCCAGTATTTAGCCCAGGGGTCCTCAAACTTTTTAAACAGGGGGCCAGTTCACTGTCCCTCAGACCGTTGGAGGGCCGGACTATAGTAAAAACAAAAACTATATATATCTTATTTTGAAGTGAAGAAACAAAATGGGAACAAATACAATATTTAAAATGAAGTAAAGTTAAATCAACAAACGTACCAGTATTTCAATGGGAATATTATGCCAGTCAGAGCCCAGTAATATTATGCCAGTCAGATGCCCAGGAACATTATGCCAGTCAGAGCCCAGTAATATTATGCCAGTCAGAGCCCAGGAATAGTGTGCCAGTCAGATGCCCAGGAATATTATACCATTCAGATGCCCAGGAATATTATGCCAGTCAGAGCCCAGTAATATTATGCCAGTCAGATGCCCAGGAACATTATGCCAGTCAGAGCCCAGTAATATTATGCCAGTCAGAGCCCAGGAATAGTGTGCCAGTCAGATGCACAGGAATATTATGCCAGTCAGAGCCCAGGAATAGTGTGCCAGTCAGATTCCCAGCAATATTATGCCATTCAGATGCCCAGGAATATTATGCCAGTCAGAGCCCAGGAATAGTGTGCCAGTCAGATGCACAGGAATATTATGCCAGTCAGAGCCCAGGAATAGTGTGCCAGTCAGATTCCCAGCAATATTATGCCATTCAGATGCCCAGGAATATTATGCCAGTCAGAGCCCAGGAATAGTGTGCCAGTCAGATGCACAGGAATATTATGCCAGTCAGAGCCCAGGAATAGTGTGCCAGTCAGATTCCCAGCAATATTATGCCATTCAGATGCCCAGGAATATTATGCCAGTCAGATGCCCAGGAATATTATGCCAGTCAGATGCCTAGGAATATTATGCCACTCAGAGCCCAGGAATATTATGCCAGTCAGAGCCAGGTAATATTATGCCATTCAGATGCCCAGTAATATTATGCCACTCAGAGCCCAGGAATATTATGCCAGTCAGAGCCAGGTAATATTATGCCATTAAGATGCCCAGGAATATTATGCCACTCGGAGCCCAGTAATATTGTGCCAGTCAGAGCCCAGGAATATTGTGCCAGTCAGATGCTCGTTATACCTCCCTCCTCCCCCCTTCCCCAGACCCCAGTACTAGGGTTGCCACCTTTTCCTCAAAAAAATACCGGTCATCAGTAAGGGTGGAGCCACAAAAGGGCGGGGCCACAACAGGTGGAGCCAAAAAGAGGAAGCACTGAATATTCTGAAGGATATCCTGAATGGATATTCCCATTATGCTCAGCCAATCAAATGTTTAGCTGAGCATGATATAAACTGTATTCCACATTATGTGGAATGCTAATTGTCTCTGGCTGACTTGTGGTATCACAGCTCTTGGAGAATACAGACCCTATAATACTCAGCAAACCTTATTGTTGGCTAAGCATCATGGGGATTGTATTCCAAAAAGAGCTTAAGTGCCAAAGGTCGGCTCTATCACTGCAACTGTTGTAGTCTGCATTTACCGTACTCAGTTAGTTTAGAAAATTCTATGTTTCTATGTTTCTAAAATGCTGAGCATCATGGGAAATGTAGTCCACAACAGTCTATAGCCATATCATGTCCCTTACCTCACTGTAAAGAAGGTGGAAGCTGGATCCTCTTCAGCCTGGAAGCTGCCTGCTGAAGGATCCACTGTCTGGTGGTCAGCCTGAATGTTTGGTGAAAGCGGAAGGGGTTAGTGCTGCTGGGGGGGAAATGGATATTTAGATCTCTCCAATCAGCATCTGCCAACCCCCCCCCCCCCCCCCACAGTCAGTCTCTGCCACCGTTGCTCCCCTCAAACAGCCCCTGTCACCCAGCTTATCCCAGCCCCCCAAAAATCTGTCACCCAGCCCCCCCCCCAAAATAGTAGTTAAATTAAATTAACCTAATTCAATATGAACCTACAAATTTTATAGCATGCTAGAAAGTGTAAATACCACATTAAATAAAAAGGGTAACTTATCCTAAACAAAATGCTGTAGATCATTTTTTTGGAGGGATTTTACCCTTTTTTTTTAAATAAAACATACATTAAAATACAGTACTCTGACAATATACAGTACTATCATACACATAAGAGCATGGCAGTGTTTTAGGCATACTTATATGTTTATGTAGTTTTTTTAAAATATTTTTTAAGGTTATCCTATTGTGTACTGCTTTTTGTTTATTTTTCCTCCTCCCCAAAAATGCTCTCTGTCACCCAGCTCTCCCCCTAGCCCAAAAATTCTCTCTGTCACTCAGCTCTCCCCCCTACCCCAAACATGCTCTGCCAGTCAAGCCCCCAGACATTAGCTCAGTCCTCCATACATGCTCTGCCAGCCCCCAACACACATGCTCTGTCAGCCCAGCCCCCCCAAAGATCCTGTTTCCCCAGCTTACCTTATCCATCCAGGGAGAGCTATCAGTGCTGATAGCTGTGACAGGCATGTCTGCAGTCCGTCTCTCCCTCTCTCCGGGCAGACAGGAAATGGCTGTGAGAAGCCACTTCCTGCTGCTGAAACTGGCAGGGAGAGACTGTCAGTGCCGATAGCTGGGGAAACTCAGCTATCGGCATTTAAAGGGGCGGCGCCCACATGGAGAGGGGGGAAAACAGGCTTCTGCATTGCCGGTATGTTTCTAAAGCCGGCACCTCCATGCTGCTGTTCATGTCCGTGGCTGAGAGGGAAGCGCTGTGCGCTCCCCTCTCAGCCACAGACATGAACAGCAGCATGGAGGTAAGTACTGGGGTCTGGGGGAGCGGGCGATTTTCCCGCCCCCCCATTGGTGCGCCCTAAGGCAGCCGCGTGTGCTGCCTTACGGTAGCGCCGGCCCTGGTACTACTCCCTTCACAGAACCGCGCAAACTGGCTCTAACCAGAATAGAAAGAGGGGTAGGAGGCTCTGTTGCACAAGTGAACAAGTGGCCCTCAACTAGCAGCTTCAATAAATAGTACACTGATTCAAGATCTCAATGTCAACAGTGAATACATGACTCTGGGATGCTGGCCTTCTAGACAGAGTTGCAAACACAAATCCATATCTTAGACGGGCCTAAAAAAAGAAAAGTTTAAGATGGTTAACATAACATAGAGGAAGATTGGAAAACAGTGTTATTGACAGATGATTCTAAGTTTGAGGTGTTCATATCACAAAGAACAACATTTGTGAGAATCTGATCAAATTAAAGGATGCTGAAGGAATTGGAAAAATAGTGAGTTAGTTATAGGCACTACAAAATTGAACAAATATGAGTGTGTATATAGAAAAAATAAGCTGCTGCTCAACGTTTATGTAGGAAAATACCTCTATTCCCACTAAAATAACTCACAGATAAAAGGGGATAAAGGGAGCACAATGTGTGCTCCCTTTATCCCCTTTTATCGATGCTGGAGGAATGCCTGACCCCCATCTGTCAAGCATGGTGAAGGCAATGTGATGGTTTGGAGGTGCTTTGGTGCAGGGTAAACGGGATCTGGGTAAAGAAGGAAGGCTATCTCTTTTACAACACCATGCCATGTGGACGGTGCTGGCAAAAGGACAATGACCCAAAGCACAGCTCTAAACCAAGCACAAACTATTTCAGAATTCTGTCTTTAATGGAGTTGCCAGCACACTCAATGGATTTCAACTCTATTGGGTTGTTGTGGGAGCAGCTTGACCATATGGTACATAAGACGTGCCTATCAAGCCAGTGCAACTCGTGTGGGGGCCATGCTTCAGGAAGTACGGGGTGGCATCTCTTCAGATTATCTCAACAAACTGTCACCTAGAATGCCAAAGGTCTGCAAGGCTGTAATTGCTGCAAACAGAGGATTCTTCGACGAAAGCAAAAGTTTGTGGGACGCAATTCTTTTTTAAATTAAAAATCATTATATCTAACCTTCTCAATGTCTTGACTATATTTCCTATTTATTTTGCTCATTTGATGCATGGTAGTGTATATTCATTTTTAGATTTTAATTAGTACTTGTTGTTAAGTCAGTCCCAATACATGGCATTGATAAATATTTAAAGACACTTAAGGGGCTACTCAATAAAAAGACATTTGTAGGGAACTGAGATGGGAATTTCAAACTTAAAGCCAATGTAGCTCTAATTCAGCTGCACTGGAGCTACACTGGCCAAGTGTCGGGTTTGTATTTGGGAGCGTAGAGTAGGGCGTAGACATATGGGCCACAAGAATGGTACAGACAAGCAAGGGTTCAATGCAGGCAGCAGAAGAGTAAAACGGGAGACAAGCCAAAGTTAGCCCCCAGGTAGTGCAGGGTCAAAATGAATAACTAGCTGGGTCAGGATTGGAGTATTCAGAGTAGTCCAGAAACAAGCCAAGGTCAGGTATCAGAAGGATAAACGCGATGTCTAGGAACTCTGGAGTGCATTGGGAACAAAGCAGGGAGAACCAAACATAGGCATCTCAATATTCAAGCAAAGAATGAAGTGTGTGAAGGGTTTTTATACCTCCACTGCATCCACCAATGCAAGGACGCCATCAGGCACTGAGACACCCCCCCACAGCAAGTATAACGCGGAAGTGCGAGTTACTCGCGGACTGTGTGCAATTCGAGGCCGGGGATGCAGCCTACCACACGATGGCGTGACCGCAAGGCGGGATGCATGAGTAGCGAGGGACCCTGAAAATGGTGGGTACCCAGTGGGTGAGGAGGCCCAGGATCCTGACATAAAGTTCGAAATTCCCATCTCAATTTCCTGCCATTCTCTCTCTATTGAGTAGACAGTTTAAACTATAGTTATCAGCTTATCATTTTTATATGTACTGTATTCCATTGAACACTTTTCGTTTATTTAAACTCTTTCCCAAATTTTTGATTTTCCCACCCTTTATTGGACATATCCAGCGAACGAAAGTAACTGTGTAGAGCATTGCATTTGGAGCATTTATTTACTTCTTTGAAATGTTTTGGTGAAAGGAAACATACATCCTTTTTTATTCCCTTTAAGTGAGAAATAAATGGGATTCCGAAACTGTTTACAAAATAAATAAATAAAAAATGTGTATAATCATTCCAATGTTTCTGTGATTCAGTTCCAACGTAATGGGGAAATTATCTCAGCAAGAAGGCAGATAGCTATAGAAAGTACCAAAGAAGAATTACAGCATTAAAGTAAGTTAATGCACTCAAGCAGTTTTGTGGCTTCTTAGTTAGTCAGATAATGGTTTCTTACTGCGATTTCCTTTGGAGAACTAAATACATACACTAGTTTTCCATGTGTAACCTCCCACACGGCAGTGCGTTATTCTATGCCTGTGGCTATAATGTGCTTATAAATATATGGCAAACTTAAAGGAAGGTAATGCTAAAATTACACATTCCGTTTCACAAAAGACCAAAAACATTCCCAGCAGGTATTCTTTTCTTTGGAAGGCATTAAAACAAGATACTAACAAACTGTTAAAGAAGCTCCAGTGTGGCCAATGAGATAGCTCGATTGGTAGATAACCTGACTGCAGAATCCGTTCAAACATCAAGATTGCAGGTTCTAATGCAAGCAGCATCAACTCAGCTCTCTGAGGTCAATAAATGAGTACCATAAATTGGATAATTTCAAGTTGGTTAAAAAGTGCTATATAAATACTACTTGTTGCTGTTATTATATGAGATGTGGAATTCTCTGCTATGTACCCAGAATATTAAACAGCTTATTTTGGATTTCAGAGCTGTTGAGTGACTGCTGAGAGAGAGAGAGAGAGAGAGAGAGAGAGAGAGAGAGAGAGAGAGAGAGAGAGAGAGAGAGAGAGAGACGACATCAAAATAAGTTAGTTGACACGCTAGAGGTCAATGAGAAGACGATGCCGCGATTACACATTTTATAGTACAATATGTTAACCAATCACTGAACTGGGCGGAACTCATGAGTGAACAGTAAAAACAAGGGCAAAATAGCTAAGTTGGAAAGATAAGAAAGTTGTAAAATGTATTTAGTACATCTATTGATTCCTGATTGTAAGTTGTGTTCCTTTGTAAATATTTCACAGTTCACAGTTTTAGTAAATATGCCCCACTGGAAAAAGTCCTTAATATACATTGACTAAACCTACAGTGATTAACCTATCTGAAGTACTTTTCTTCCTAGCGTATTCTCTCCATTTAATTTCCACATTGTCACCCTCCCTCTCTGCATTATCATAAAATTAATCCTCAGTAATTAGAATGTTGTCACATTTAACTGCCTTATGGAATACTGTAGCAATACACTTCTAGAAAACACGATGTTGTATAGAAAACTGTATAACCTGTACATTGATAATACAGTTTATTAAATATGGAGGTTAATTCTCTAAAGAGTAATTTGTAATAAAGGTTATACCAAAATCGCCAACTTGGACAAATAGCTAAGTTGGAAAATACGTACAACCCAACCGTTTTGGCCGTTCAGTTTTAAAACCCTTTGTTATAGAGCAGATTTCTATAGCTTCTTCCAATCTCTTCCCCCCAAAAAAATAACATTATCATTGTGTCACCGGTTTGTAATCCAGAGAGAGTTCGTGGTCTCAAAAGTGTATAGATTGTCTCATTTTATGAAGGAACACCTTGTGGTAAGTTGTGCTCAGAATAAAATGAGAACAATTGCATATTACTCTACTTTTTGCACAAAACCAACTAAAATATCAATGAATATTATAACATATTTCCAAACACAATGGGAGCTATTCATTCTATTTGCACAGAGCATGTCTTATCATTGTATCTTTGGAGTTGCCTTGGAAACCTTGGTGTAGCTTTGATCAGATTGATTATCTAAATTTAGCCCTTGCTAAATTTTATTCAGCATTGAAAATCAGTTACTGCAGCAATTATGTAACTTCGAAACATCTGTACACAGTGTTCAAGATACAAATACCTGCACATACAGGTACAAATAACCTTGGTAACAAGCAGGCACGTATAGGATAGCAGATATGCCGTTAGAGTGAGCATGTATTGAGGGATGTAGAGAAACAGAGGCAGCGAGGTGCTCACCCTTGCTAAACAAGATGGAAATCGATTCTCCTTGCAGTGACAATCAGCAACAAGTTACAAAAGAGGATCAGACAGTAACAAACACTCTGGGATCAGATACCTGCTGGGGATTTTGCCAGCTTTACCATTTTGGCTTTTGTTTTGACACCATTGCTTTGGGCAGTGGATTCATCTCCAGGTGGGGAGGATGGAATTTAGATCTGATAACTCTTTTCGAAGGACTCCCACCCACTGGCAGTAATGACCCCAGAGGCCCAAATTTGCAAGCAGCATGCATAGTTGTAATAAGTTCAGCTCTAAAACTATAGTTGGCCCTAAGAGATACTCTCTGATGACATACATTTTCATGTGATCATACAAATACTTAAATTCCTCCTATAAGAATAATACATTTATAGATGCTATTTTCTTAATAGATGTGGAGTATGTCATATATTCTATACTACTGTATAGAGTTCTATACTGTTAGACTCTTTCTGTACATTTAGCAGCCTATAGTTTGCTGGGTACAATTGTAAAGGCAAATTGGTTTTCATGAGTTCCACATGATTAGTTGTCAAACCTATTCTTTGAACTATTCCTAATTAACTTGTCATCTCTGGTTTAAAAACATTTCTGTAATCACCATTTACCATCTATAACACCTATTGCTTTGCCTGAAACCCAAGCTTCAGTGTACTGTGGCTTGAATAGTTTTGTCAATTAATAAATCTGGGTGTTAATAAGCCAATGGCAGCTAGGAGTAAATACATACTGTGGATTACCTTGACATCTGTGTTGGTCATCTATTATTGTTCAGGACCTTGAAGGTAGATTAAATACTCCGGTTACTATGATGCAGGAGGTACTTGGTGGAATCATCATTCACTATGTGATATTATAAAGGTGAATGGTGAAGGTATCTGTCCTTCTCCCTAATCACCTTATTAGTGAAACAAATCCACTGGGCTTATTCATGGAAGTACACGTCACAAAAAAAAAAATGAATTTATCCCTTGGCGTTTGCCCAATAACTGATTATGAACACTGGAGCAGTACAGTAGGAGCTAATCACCCAGGTCTCGAGTAATGAGACACTTTAGCAGCTACCAAACTATTAAAGATACTCTGAATCTTTATCATGCAAATGCACAAATTAACAGAAAAAGGGTGTATTAAAAAGTACCTGTGGTGGCTTCTATTTATGAGATTACCTGTGGCTTGATATGCATATTACACATTTCTCACTGAACAGCACTTCCTATCAAGCCATAGATGATGTAATAAACAGGAGACACCCCCAGACACATATAAAACACATTTTCTCTTAATGTATGTGCTCGGACGACTCTGATAGTTAAATCCTGTGATTAACACCTAGTGAGACATTTAGACACCTCAAGCCAGTGGCGCATCCTCCGTGTGTGCTAGTTGTGCGACGCACACCTAGCACAATCCCGCGCTGTATTTTTGGGGTTTGTGTGCCCTGAACAGAGAGGCCGATGGCAGCATGAATTCAGCATCAGAGTTGTCGAATCTTCAACAGAGAAGGTGACTCTGATGCCAAATTCATGCTGCCGTCAGCCTCTCGGCTGTATTTCAGTCTATGATAAGAGAGATAAGAGTGTATAAGATGCCAGCTGTACAATGTTTTTGCATTGCGTTTAAACTGCGTAGACATATACAGTCTAAATGCAAGGAAATGAGCCCCAGGCACCCAGTATTTATAGTGGGTAACCTGGAACACAACACTGCGTGGTCATGCTGCTCCTTTTTGTCCTGGGATCCTAGAAGCCAATGTTGGCATGATTGAGGGGGCTTCAGAAAGTCTTTGAAACTCTGCTACTTTTACAATTTGTCTATTTTGTAACTTATTTGTTTATGTTTTGTAACATGGTTGTCAGTCCACAGAATTTCACTGTTTTGTGTATACAAAAAAAAAAAGAGAAAAAAAAAAAGACTCGACTCTCAGTGTGTTAAATATTACAACAATCTTTAATTCAGCGTGTGAAGCCTGGCCCATCTGTCCAGAGTATTAGTCTGTAGGCAGTTTTGTGCATACATTCCACTGTAATGTGAAGATTGATGGATATTTTGTGCTACATTGCTTTTGCATATAAAAAAAAATAATAGAATATACGACTATAACCAAACATTTGTTTAACAGTCACAAAGCACAAAGCCAGAGGTCAGGAAATATATATTAACAGATCAACAATGACTTTAATAAAGCCCTTGTCATTTGTCGAAGCATCACATGAGCACGATAAAATAACAATGTGGAGTAGCCAAGATTATAGTCCATGGAGGCATGACTGTACATTAACACTCTGCCTTCACAATTCAAGTATTGATGGGTCAAAGGATCTACTTGTCACAAAGTGAACCATGACAGCCTGCATCACTAGGGTTCTTGGAGAGCCCTGAGGGCCAAACACATCCCTGTGGACTATGGACCCTATCTTTGGATATGCTATATTTGGGGGTACATACTTTGGGGGGCATCAGTGATACCCTGCTTCAATACAGGCTCACTCAGGATGTCAGCCAGGATATGTACCTTAGGATCCAAGCCTTAGCTCTATTACCGTATTTGCACGATTATAAGACGAGGTTTTTTTCAGAGCAAATGCTCTGAAAAATCCCTCTCGTCTTATAATCGAGGTCGTCTTATAATCTGACCTCAAATTGAGGTCAGACTATAAGATAGGGATCCAGGTCCCCAGCAGAGCTGCTAACAGCAGGGGATGTCTGCGCGAATGATAGACATATTAATAAAATTGGGTTGTTATAAAAAATTATATAATACTTCAAAAAAGAAAAAGAAATGAAACATGTCTTTAAGTTTAATGTATGATGGAGGGTGAATAATGGCCAGCTTTGCCATCTATATGCAAATTAAGGTAACCATTTATAAACTTTGTAATTTTGAATCTTCATCATGGAAAACAGTAAATAAGGCTTTTGGTACAAGCCAATCTGAGATTTTAAAAGGAAAATAAAACTTTCAATTGTAACACTTATCTCTGCGACACAGGACTGTAACATATTCTTATTCTCTACCCAATAATTATTTACTCATATGAAAAAGGGATTAGCAATTTGCATGACAAGAAACATTGGCAAGACAGAGAGTGTTGCTAAAATAGAACATACTCTGTTTAACTCAGAAAAAAACTGTTTGTCTTTTGACCAAAAAAAAAAGTAAGAAAATACTGATTGCAAATTAGTGCCAGGAAACTGCGTATTTTAACATATTGTACAAAGCACAGTCGCTCTGTAGAAAGAAATATTGGAACTCTTTAAACACTATTGCCAGTTGTAGGTGACAACATGTAAATAGAGCCATATTGAAAAAATCTTTTTGTTTGTAAAATTTGGATGTCAAATTAGAACTATCTAGAGACTGTCCTGCTTTACATGTACTGTACGGCTATTATAATACGTATGTACACAATAAAGGAGAGAAGGCGCCTATAATAGATATATAATAGTAATCAAAAAGTGCTGCACTCACTTGAGTGAACCCCCCCACACAAAATGTAGTAGAGAAATATATGGAGGAGTGGTGCGCAAAAATAAAATACAATTAAAAAGTTACATGTATTCAAGAACTATGTGAAAAAATCAAAACAAATATACAGGGTCTGTGTCCTCAGGTACATATAAAACAGAGAAATAAAGACAAACAGTGTGACCCATTTTTTGGGTCATTTTGTCTGTCTATCTCACCACGTGTGTACACAGAGAAACACACAGGCTGGTGCTGCTTTGTATAGGATTATGCGCCAGAATCTACCCCTTTTTTTTTGTAAGTGTGTGACACTGTATAAATATGTTGAGCAGTGGATATCCAATATCCCCCCAAGTATGGCACTCACATATGCTAGAGCCCACAGCACTGTCCCTAGTATTTCAAGCTTTGCGGGACACTAATCCCCACCATCCACGCGTAGGGTTGCCACCTGGCTGTTTTTTTACCTGGCAGGCCGGTAAAAAAATTGGCATCAGGCCAATGTTAGGTCTATGGAGACAGTACCAAGGCCGGTATTTTTCTGAAGATAAAGTGTCAACCCTATCCAGACGCTATGCAGATCTTATAACTTCCCAGGAGCAGATAGACACTGTAGGAAAGAATTTCAGAAGAGGAACATAACGCAACTATGTAGAAAAGTAAAAATGTATTGGCCCCCACTTTATAGGCTTACTTTAAAAACAATAAAAACAGCATGTAAATAATGATATGAGCAGCAACATGCGTGGAGCTGAACAGGACATTCCTTGCAATCTCTGAGTGTCCGCAGTAGCTATCCGTCTACAGGAAGCGATATTGACGTGCTCTCACGTGTGGATACACCTAGCTCCGTTTGCTTCCTGAAACGCTCCCTTCTGAGGTCACACAGCAGACGTGTTTCATTGAGATCCGACTTCTTCAGTGCTGATTTATATATATGTATAAAGAGTCTACTCATTACAGTGTTGGGAACTGACAATCCAATTTGACCAAGCTCAACAATTCTGGTCTGACTTTTCCAACATAGTTTCAATTATTAATGAATAGTCCTTTTATATATATATATATAGGAAGAAATTGTGTGCTATTATTTAGAAAATAATCTTTTGGCCATCAAAAGTTATGTTCCTTTAGGGTTTTTGCTCCTATTTTTTAGAATGACCAGCTGCTTTCTCCTGAAGGCACCTCACACCCAACTACCTTCTCCCCAAAATCTCATCTTTCTCCTGCCCCAGCAGCACTGGATCCCCCGTTCCTCAGCCGGTATGGCAGATAGAGTTACAGCCTATTGGCGGTAATAACATATACACCTCAACTGACCCGCTTTACACTCCACAGTCCTGATTTGGGAGGTCTGTCTCTGTCCCACTTCGGTCATGTGTCTGGGACACCGGAGATGGCGAGGGGAGCTGTCAGGATGATTGAGATTCCCTTCTCAATTCCCTGCAATTCACTCTTTCATGAATAAAGCCCATAGTCTTATGAACACATGTTGTTATTACCCCATATTTAAATAGGGTTTCCACCTAGCTGGTATTTTATCGGCAGACCGGTAAAAAAAATTGTCTTGACTCCAATGGTAAGTCTATGGAGGCAGTAGCAAGGCCGGTATTTTTTGGAAGAAAAGGTGGCAACCCTATATTTAAATGCAGTCTATGCTGTTTTGTTGTAGGTGGTTATAGCCCTTTAACATATAAAGCCACATATAAGCATCACTTGATTTCCTATCAGCAATGGCAAATGCCTTATTTGTCCCAACAGCCTGTTTATGTAAATCTCACTTGCAGGCTCTCATGGACCATTACATAGCAATAGAA